>LOEQ01001844.1:236107-260473 GCA_001685075.1 Bramus lutescens
TATGTTCCTTGTATCCCTGCTCTCTCCAAGACCTTTATCATGAAGGGATGTTGTCTTTTGCCAAAAACTTTTTCAGCATCTGATGAGATGATCATGTGGTTTTTACTTTTCAGTTTGTTTATATGGTGGATTACGTTGACAGATTTTTGTATTTTGAACCATCCCTGCATCTCCGGGATGAAGCCGACTTGATCATGGTGGATTATGGTTCTGATGTGGTCTTGGATTTGATTTGCCAGTATTTTATTTAGTATTTTTGCGTCAGTGTCCATGAGTGAGATTGGTCTGTAATTCTCTTTCTTAGGGTCTGGAGAGATGTCTCAGCAGTTAAGAGCACTGACTACTCTTCCAGAGGTCCTGAGCTCAATTCCCAGCAACCATGTGGTGGCTCAACCACCTATAATAAGATCTGGTGGCCTCTTATGGTCTACAGGCAGGATACTGTGTGGATAAATAAATTAAAAAATAAATAAATAAATAATAAAAACAGTAAGTTTTTAAAAAAAGAATTTCTTGTTCTTAGTAATATCTTTCTGTGGTTTGGGGTATCAGGGTAATTGTAGCCTCATAAAAAGAGTTTGGAAATGTTCCTTTCATTTCTATTGTGTTGAACAATTTGAGGAGTATTGGCATTCTTTGTTGAAAAACTTGTAGAATTCTGAGCTGAAAACATATTTTCTTGGGCTTTTTTTTTGGTTGGGAGACTTTTGGTGACTGTTTCTATTTCTTTCACAGTTATAGGTTTGTTAAATTTGTTTATCTGGTCTTGATTTATGTTTGGTAAGTGATATTTATACAGAATGTTGTCCATTTAAGTGTTCCAATTTTGTAGAGTACAGGTTTTTGAAATATGACTTGATGATTCTCTGGATTTCCTCTGTGTCTATTGTTATGTCCCCTTTTCATTTCGATTTTATTAATTTGTATATTCTTTTTTTGCCTTTTGATTAGTTTGGATAAAGATTTGTCTATTTTGTTGATTTTCTCAAAGAACCAACTCTTTGTCTCATTGATTTTTGTATTGTTTTCTTTGTTTCTATTTTGTTGATTTCAGATTTCAATTTGATTATTCTCTGTCATCTAGTTCTCTTGGGTGAGTTTGCTTCCTTTTGTTCTAAAGTTTTTAAATGTTCTGTTAATTCACTTATGTGGGCCTTTTCCAGCTTCATTATGTAGGTATTTAGTGCGATGAACTTTCCTCTTAACACTGCTTTCGTTGTATCCCATAAGTTTGGGTATGTTGTGTGGTCATTTTCATAGACTTTTAAGAAGTCTCTAATTTCTCCCTTTATTTCTTCCTTGACCCATTGATGGTTCAGGTGAGCATTGTTTAATTTCCATGTGTTTGTGGGCTTTTTGGAATTAGTGTTGCTTTTGAATTCTAGTATTAGCCATGGTAATCTGATAAGATACATGGGATTATTCCAATTTTTTTGTATCTGTTGAGATTTGCTTTGTTACCGAGTATGTGGTCAATTTTTGAGAAGGTCCCATGTGGTGCTTAGAAGAAGGTATATTCTTTTATGTTTGGTTGGAATATTCTATGGATGTCTGTTAAGTCCATTTGAGTCATAGCATCTGTTAGTTCCCTTATTTCTCTGTTAATTTTTTGTCTGACTGACCNCTTGACCCATTGATGGTTCAGGTGAGCATTGTTTAATTTCCATGTGTTTGTGGGCTTTTTGGAATTAGTGTTGCTTTTGAATTCTAGTATTAGCCATGGTAATCTGATAAGATACATGGGATTATTCCAATTTTTTTGTATCTGTTGAGATTTGCTTTGTTACCGAGTATGTGGTCAATTTTTGAGAAGGTCCCATGTGGTGCTTAGAAGAAGGTATATTCTTTTATGTTTGGTTGGAATATTCTATGGATGTCTGTTAAGTCCATTTGAGTCATAGCATCTGTTAGTTCCCTTATTTCTCTGTTAATTTTTTGTCTGACTGACCTGTCCAATGATGAGAGTGGAGTGTTGAAGTCTCCCATTATTAGTATGTGGGGTTTAATGTATGATTTAAGCTTTAGAAATATTTCTTTTACATATGAGGGTATCCTTGTATTTGAGGCATAGATGTTCAGTATTGAGATTTCCTATTGATGGATTTTTCCTGTGACTAATATGAAATGTCCTTCTTTGTCTCTTTTGATTGACTTTAGTTTGAAGTCTATATTGTTAGGCATTAGAGTAGCTACACCTGCTTGTTTATTAGGTCCATTTGATTAGAAATTTTTTTCAACCATTTATTTACTCTGAGGCAATGTCTGTCTTTGATGTTGAGGTGTGTTTCTTGTATGCAGCAAAAGGTTGAATTTTTCTTTCATAGCCAATCTGTTAGCCTGTGTCTTTTTATAGGTGAGTTGAGTCCATTTGTATTAAGGGATATTAATGAACAGTGATTGCTATCTCCTCTTAATTTAGTTTCCTTTGTTGGTGATGTTAATTTGTGTGTTTTTCCCTTCTTTGGGATTTGATGCTGTGAGATCATCAATTGTCTATGTTTTTGTTGATGTAGCCAACTTCCTTGGGTTAGAGTTTTCTTTCTAGTACTTTGTGTAGAATTTGTGGCTAGGTATTGGTCAAATCTGGTTTTATCATGGAACATCTTGTTTTGTCCTTCTATGGTGATTGAAAGTTTTGCTGGGTATAGTAGTCTGGGCTGGCATCCATGGTCTCTAAGTGACTGCATAACACTTGTCCAGGACCTTCTGGCTTTCATTGTCTCCACTGAAAAGTCAGGTGTAATTCCGATGGCTGCCTTTATATGTTACTTGGCCCTTTTCCTTTGCGTCTCTTAAATTATTTTTATTCTGTATTTCAATGTTTTGATTATTATGTGACAAGGGAACTTTTTTTGATCCAGTCTATTTGGTGTTCTGTATGTTTCTTGTATCTTCATAAGCATATCTTTCTTTAGGTTGGGAATGTTTTCTTCTATGATTTTGTTAAACATAGTTTTTGTGCTTTTGAGTTGAACCTCTCCTTCTATACCTATTATTCTTAGGTTTGGCCTTTTCATGGTGTCCCATATTTCTTGGATATTTTGGGTTATGCTTTTATTAGATTTAATGTTTTCTTTGACTGATGAGTCTATTTCCTCTATTATATCTTCAGCACTTGAGATTCTCTCTTCCATCTCTTGTATTCTTCTGTTTATGCTTGCATTTTTGGTTCCTGATCATTTTCTCATGTGTAACATGAAGGGCCTGCTTGTTAGGGTTTCTGTCCTGCCTGATACCCCACAGCTGGCAAGCCCCAAAGAAAATCACACAGAGATCTCNCTTCCCAGAATTCTCCTGTTCTCATCGCCCCACCTCTACTTCCTGTCTGGTTAATCCACCTATACTTTCTGCCTGGCCAATCAGCATTTATTTAAAACATGATTGACAGAATATATACAATTCCCCCACACGACTCATGATTTCTGTTTTTATAATTACCTCAGCTTGGCTTGTGTTTACTTTATTGTCTCTATTTCATTTGTCAAGTTTTGATAGTTTCTTTTATATGTTTTATGGCTTTTCTTGGTTTTCTTTAAGGGATTTGTTGATGTCTTCCAACCTCCATTTCTTTGAGGGAATTTCTTATTTCCTCTTTAAGAGTCTCAAACATTCTCCTGAAGTTATTTTTTAGGTTTTTTTACTTCTGCTTCATTTATATTTGGTTGTTCAAGTTTTGCTGTTGTAGAGACACTAGATTTTACTGGTGTCGTGTTGCTCTTTGTGATGTTCCATGTGTTCTTACCTTGTCTACCAATAATTTCCTTTAATTGGTATAGTTGGGGCTGTCTGTGATTCTGGTGATCAATCTTCCAAGTGCTAGTGGCTCCAAAACTCAGATGGTTGCTCCTTGTGGTATAGTCAGTGGCACAGTTCCAGTTACCCCATTATTTACTCCATGTTCCTGGAGGTTGCTCAGTTCTCATGGGGTTTGCTCTGATCCCCTGGAGTTCACTGTCTCAGTCCTCCTCTGGTCTATGTTGCCAGATCAGACCTGTTTCTGTAAATGTCTCTCTTCTGGATCTGCTCCTGTGGAGGACCCTGGCTTGTGTTTGGTCCTGTAAAGGTCTCTGGCTCTAATCTACTCCCGCAGAGGTCCCAGGCTTGGGTGTGCCCAAACCCTCAGAGGTCCTGGCTCAGGTCTCCTCCCTCGAAGGTCCCAGACTAACACCTGGACCTGCAGAGGTCTCTGGATCCTGCCTATACCCTTGTAGGTCCCAGACTCATGCCTGGACCTGCAGAAGTCTCTGACTCTGGCCCACTCTCTCAGCAGTTTTTCCCCTGTACCTGCTCCTGTGGAGTTCACAGTCTCAGGCCTGCTCCAGCCTAGGTTTCCGGCTCAGTCCCACTCCAGCAGAGCTCACTCCAGCCTAGGTCGCTAGCTCAGTCCTGCTCCTGTGGAGTTCACTGCCTCCCATATGCCTATTATTAAAGAGAATTCTTAAATTTCCTATATGTCTCAAAAAACATGAATTTTCCCATAGGTAATTTAGGGAAAATATAAACAAAAAATTCAAAATGATAATTAAAAGAAAACAGATGAACAAAAAACTGTAAAGAAAATAGGACATCCAATGCCAGACAAATTCTCCAGCTGAGCTCAAAGTTGGCCTTGACCCAGTGTTTCCTGAATGGTCAAGTGGTGAGAGGAATCTGGACATTCAATACTTCTTCCCATCAGTCCTTTATTCCCAGCCACTTGGGAGGCTGAGGCAGGAGGGGCACAGCATAAAGGTCTTCCTGGAGCAGGAAGTAAGTCAGACTGAGCAACTTAATGAGACCGATAACAAAACTTAAAGTAGAAAGGGGACTGTAAATTAGCCCTGTGGGAAGTAAGCATTTGCCAAGCATGATAAAACCACACATCTGATCTCCAGAACAAATACAATGATACCTTGTGAAATTTTCTGTATCCTACTTTGCCCCAAGATAATATGAGAGACACAAAAAGGAAAAGGAAATGAGAGCTCTCTCAGTGCTCTCAGAGAAACACAATTGAATTGCAGAAGAGTAGATAAATCCATCATGGAAGCCTGGACAAAGAGTTATGAGATCATGGAGAGAACAGCCAATATGAGGTTATGGAGAAAAAAGGAAGACAACATTACAAGCTCAGTTTCAAAGGTAAAACTCTTCTTTACACAAAAGTTGCCACATTAAGGGGAGCATGACAAGGAAAAAGAAAGATGCCAACATGTGCCTAGACAATTTCTCTGAGCACAATCTGAGGCATACTATCACTTATGATTGCAGTGACTATTGTAAGATGTGGTCAGATCCCTGCATTCAATTTTATAGAACCTGAAGACACCTGCCTTTCTACTTCTAGGCCTCCCTGCATCATTTTCTTGAGTTCTTTAAGCATTGCTTTCTAGTGGATGCACTGGGTTTATCAAGTTCTTCAACTGTCCACAGACAACCAAAAGAAAGGAGCTTTGATATTAAAATAGGAACCATTAGGAGAAAATATTCACTTGGAAATAGATTAATGGGCATACCTTGGTGTTCAGATATATTCAATTTCAAAACTCTTTATTCAAATGAGCAGTTTAAAAATCTTTTCTGAGCAATTACCATTTTTACAGACATGGAATAAAAATGACTCATCTGGCAATACCTCAAAAAACAACAACTCACAGAATGAAGAAGAACCTGAATTCTAAGCATCCAGTGTTAGGTAATAGCATCTTCCTAAGGAAACCTGAATCTCAGAATGGTCACGGTTGGCACTGCATGGACACTTGGGATGAGCAAGGTTCTCCTACACTTGTGGCCCCAGAGGAACAAACACATTTCTGCATCTCTCTGAAGCATCCTACAGAAGCAAGCACTGCAGTAAGCTGCTTGCAAGCTTGTTCATTACTGGGCCTGGTGAAACTCCCTGAGCAGTTCACCTTGCATTTATGCAGGGCCTTCTGCCTCTGTGGAAGTTTGAAAACACATGAAGAGTCTCTCTCTGCTAGCTCAACTTCCATTTGCTTTGATGGATTGCAAACCGGCAAGCAGTGCCTTGCATGAGAGAAGAGTTTTCAATCATAAGGAAATTCTGAGCTTCTGCAATTTATACTAAAATTATGATGCTGCCATCACACCTCACTCAGTGGGGAATTTGCAAAAAGGGAAAAAAAAACCATTCAGTACCAAGTCAATGTCACATTGCAGTAAAGAGAGTTGACTAAAGTCTTGGCCTTGGAGTCTAGCTGTCCTTTGCAGAAATCATAATCAGCTTAAAATTCAGCTCATAGGAGACTTAAAATATGGACATTCAGTTTTTCAATTTTGATTGAACAGAGATAAGTAATTAAGCTGAAGTATTATAAACTCCAAGGACTTAGGGGCTGAGGACATGGCTCAGCAGGTAAAGTGCTTGCCGCACAAGCATGAGAATCTGGGTTTGAATCCCCAGGACCCACATAAAAGATCGTGCCCAGTGACATATGCTGGCAAACTTAGCACCGAGAGAGAGGGCAAGATAGACCTAGCACAGAGGCCCACTGGCAAGCCTGTCCAGCCAAAACTGTGAAAGTCAAGCTGAGTGAGAAACCCTGTCTTCAAATAATACCATGGGAAGGAATAGAGGAAGATACCTAACTCTAGCCTCTGCCTTCTGTGTGTGCAGGCTGATGTGTCTCCCCTACACACGTACACATATACAAACACATGCAATAATCTCAATAACAAAGTAAGTCAACTAAAGCATCTAAAATGAAGAGATAACAGTTATTATTTATTCAATACTCATGGTAGCCCAATGTAGTATATATGATTGGCCCCGTCTCAGATGAGGAAACAGGCTTGCTTGGATGAGCTAAAAATCATCTACTAGTCAGAGTAGCAATGCAGGCTCCCAACTCACAAGTGCCTGATCTACATCTCATTTTCACCCATGCACAAACCATAAACTGTTTGTTAAGAGGTAAATCTCTGATATATAATCAGCAATATCTACCACAGAGCTGCTTCATTAGCAAGCTAAAACAGTAAGAGCAACTATTTCAAGAATACTACATATGAAATGATAGTCTACATGCTTTCCATTTATCAATATATATAATCTCCACTACAAACAGAGAGATAAGAAACTAAGTGAGCACTGAGATTATAGGGAATGTGTCCAGTATCACAAGTTGGTAAGAATTTAAGACCTGGAGCCACCCTTTGGATTCAAATGTCTGGCTGATGAGACTCTGCACTTGGTCAAAGTACTCCATGCTTGGTAGGAGGCGTAATGTGGAGGCAGACTGAATGGGTGTCCACATTTCTAAGACATCAAGCCAAACACTGGAATAGTTTCTCCAGCTTAGCATGACCTGTAAATCAAAGAAAAGCTGAATAATCAGGGAAGGCCATGATCAATATGAATGATGTAATGTATTCTTGAGTTATTCTGCTCAATTAAGTTTTCATTACAGAGTTTAATCCACATATCTGACAAGTAAAAGAGGAATAGAAAGGATGACTATGTGAAATTAATCAAATAAACTGTCAAATAATTTTTCAGCAGCTAATTCATGTACCTCATAACAGATTTAAAGAGACCTACTGCACATGCAAATACAAGGTGTATATTTTGTGGTCAGATCAAAAACCTAGCTTAATACTGCTTGGAGCCATATAGAATAAATACAATAATCTTATAAATAAGCGCAAAATGTTTGATGTCACTAGGTACCCTTACTCCACTGACTGAAGGTAAACATTAACTTTTCAATTCTGATGAACTTAGGAGTTCAAGAATAAATGCAAAAGACTTCAGTGTGTGTATACATACATATATGCATATTTATATAGTTTTTATACTAAGTTCTAATAATTGAAGTCACCAAGTGTCGCATTTCTAGGACTTTTACAATAAGTTAAAAATGTCACGTAGCATATAGCTAACAGTTCTTTATTGTTCTGTTTTGTTTTCTCTGCAGGCATCCCCAGCATTTCCAGTATTGGTAGTAAGTAAAATAATCACCAACCCAAACCTAGGCTAGCTTTGCTTTGTTGTTCGGCTCCTCAGAGCTCTTTTCTCATGTCCATTTCTGATGCAATAGAGCATTATCTTTTGGGATTCAAGTCTCCTGCTGGTTTTAGGTACTGGTACACAGAGAACACAGATGAAATAGTGGCTCATGCACAGCTCTTCTGTAGATGTACAATGCCTACTTTCCTAAAGACTTTGGATCCATGAAGGCCACCTGAACAGAGACCTGAATGGAGAAGAAATTGCTTAGATAAATACATCTTGTCTTATATACAGTCCTATGTCATACTTAGTGACCAACAACAGATTGCACTCTCTTTGTAGGACCAAGTGTAAATCTCAAATGTAACGGGAGAAGAGAATGAGTGTCCATGAATGTCCTAAGTATGTTCATTGAAATTCAAGGAAAACACCAGGGAGCCAGGGAGGAAATCTTTTAATGCATTAAAATGTAGGTTTTGTGAAGGCCTGAAAGAGGTGGGTTGATGATCATTAATCATTCTGAGGAATTAAAGACAATCAGTTTGCACACCACCCACTCCTCTCTTCTGAATTACAGTGGTCTGTTCACTCTGGAGCCTTTTGTTTTCTCTCTGGTAAGAAAGGGATATTTGTACAAAATGTAAGCATAGGACCAAAATTTCCTAAAGAAGTCTCTTAGTAGAAATCCAAGCAACTGAAGAGCAATCTCCCCTCCACTTTCTGGACAATGCTCTCCAACATCACTGCTTTGAGCATGTCCAGCTTCCACAAGAGGGTCAGGTTGCAGCTCTTCTGCCTGTCTGAATTAGTGCATCCCCACCCAAGGCTGGAAATATTCATTATGAATGTACACTATGCCATTTAAGAGCAAAATTTCTCACAGTTTTTTACAGCATGCCCTTCATGACCAAGGGTAAAAACCTTAGAGCCACTGCAGAATCACTGATTTAGAAATAAAATACTAAGGAAACCTCAGCTATGGACTGTAAATGAAAAGAACACTGGTCCCCATGATGGTCACTCATCAAAGGCTTGTGTCCTAAGAATTGTGCCAGGGAGAATGTTTACAGTGTCAATAACAGCAGATGAAACATGGCCAAACCCAACACTTTTCTGAAAGCCATACTCTGACAATTTGGATAAGAAACTTGGCACTTTGTATACATGCAAGGCCAGCTCTTCTAATTGATAAATCAGCCCAGTTTACTTAAACCTGTGAATAGACCCAGGCACTTATTTGTTAAACATTAAACATGTTGAATGCCATGAAAATCAGTTGCTCTGTAATCAGAAGCAGCATTTACATCCACTTTGACACAAACCTATAATAGCAGCACTGTCTTTGTGATCTTACAAAAGTAGTCTTGGGGCTGCCTTGCCAATGAGGATGTTCAGCTCTAATATTCCTGCCATAGTGCTTGGCATTTGCCCAGGTATGTAGCTCCAAGGGCTCCTTTCAGGCCTTGACAACTATTCTTGAAGAACTTTAAAGCAGAGGGAACCAGAAGGGCTCTTGTGATCTGGTGTGCCCAGAGTTTCAGAAATGGATGAGTGGAAAAGTAGTTCTTTGGTGCTGGGATGTGTTTTCGTTCTGAGAGCCAGTTGTGTGTTGCATGGACCTCTGACCGTAACTGCTCACTCCACATCTCATCTGGCCGCCTCCACCCCATCCCCCATCTCTGAGCATCAGCAGATGTTGACCTTTTACACTTGGAATCAGGACATTACAGTTTTGTTTTGCACAGTTAAATTTTGAAATCAGCGGTGACCTGAAAGGATGCTGTGCCGTTCCTTTGGAAGATGGACTAATCTTTATTATCAGGAACCTGAGAAAATTTTATGGCTAATAATCTGTGACAAAACCTATGACGTAAAATGATAGTCTGTAGCCTGAACACCTCTGGATATTCATCTTAAAGCACAATGGGTGGGTTGTTTTGTTTTGTTTTGTTTAATTTCTAATAAGCAAGATGGAAGAGCATTCAGGGATCATCCTATATCACACATGACTAGCTTGCCTGCTGCCTGGCTTTTAAGGTAAAGAGATTTATGATAACACCATAAAACACCATGTTATCTTCCAGGTGTCTTTAATAGCACTAGCAAGTTCCTTCTTTGTGGCCTTACACAGTGCTTGCTCTGTGCACTGGTGGATTCCTTTCTTCTCCACAGGGAGAGAATTCACATGACGATGATTCATTGCCAGGCCTAGAAGGTGCAGAGGAGATGGGCAAATGTTTTCAAGGTACAAAGTAGAGAGGAGGAAGCTACTTTGATATTTAGCTAAGTCTGGATGTTTTCCAGGGCTTCTCTTTTCACACCAAAGAAGCAATCAACGTATACACCCCACTCGCTGTCTAGGAAGACCCCGTTGTAACAAATGAAGCACCCATGAGGCTCTGATCATTAAAGTATTTTTTGTAGAAAATAAATGATGTATATTATCAATGTGAGCTATTGATGTTCATAACCGTAAGTTTACATACATATGCTATATTTTACAATGGCTGGAGGATTTAGCTCTAATAGACTTCAGTATAGATTTCATATTGTCAACATCAGCATTAAGAATCAAACACATGGACAGAGTAGCTATCCTTTCTGATCATCTGCTAAACATATTTTTAAAACAAATTTCCCATCAAGGCCATTTGTACCTGCTGCTGTCTGTCTACTAGGAAATGGGTTCCTCAAACATCCCAAGAGCACATCATTCATTTTGATGTGCTTTGACCCATGGCTAAAAAAAATTACTAATGATATTGCCAGTAATTAATGGATCCCAAAATAAATCTGCAGTCATTTGAGCTTTGTGACTGTTATTTCTCTTTAACCTTATATGATAACTATTCATATGCACATAATTCACAATTTTATTCAAGTGAACATTTGTTGATGCTGATGATCTAAATTAATAAATGGTTTATTATGGGTGGTTTTTTGTTTATTGTGAAAACTTAATCATTATCTTCTAACATATATTATCTAATTCTCAGTACAGCAACACAAAAAGTTACACTAATCGTGTTAAACGATATATTATACAGAGTATAATTAGGCTGACAAGAACTGTCCTAATGTTTAATAGATTTGTGGGGGTGTTACTATTTCTTACAAAGACAGATGATAGATGAGTCAAATGTAAAAGGTAAATCCTCCAGAGGATGAAATATGATATCAAGGAAGTTCATTTTAAAAATACTTGGAATTTTTAAATAGACACAAACAAAAATACGTAAAAGAAAAATAGTGATGTAAATGGCCTGCAACCCTGACTACCTATTATTTTTCCTAAATAACTTTCATTCGGCTGAGGTGATGGCTGTACAATGCATATAACAGTGATGGAGCTGTTTGGCATCCCCTCCCCCATGGCCCATTTATTAAATTTGAAACAACAATTTACTTAAGGGAAATATCTCATTTTCCTGTTTTCTCTTATAATGAGCATTGCCTTCATCACAGAGTTAAAAATTCATCTCTAATTTGATTTAATTGGCAGGACTATTAAACAAGGGAAATGCTACCTGCAGGGATCCATCAGCCTGTTGAGAAAGCCCAGAAATGTTTTCATACTTGAGAACATTTGATGCCAGTTGGAGACCTTGTAAATGTTGTTTTCCATACAGCATCCAAATATTTTTGTGCAGTACTGATTTGTTGTAGAAATTTGAATGGTGAGAAGGAAAAATAACAAGGCTAATCATTTACCCACCCAAAGGTTATTAATAATCATGTTCACTCTATTCAGAGAGCTGCAGTGTCTGTTTGATTTTCCCCTTTGTTTTAATACTTCTAAATCCCCCAAATAAAAGTTCCATTGAATTGCCCTTTAACTAATTAGATTTTATATAGTGAGGGAAAAATCATCAGGCTGGTGTAACAACATGGCAAATTGCATGGTGTGCTACATTAATTTTGAACTGTTTGCTGATGTTCTAGAAAGAAAGCTAAGGTCTCGGGTGTAATGCCTTTTGGGACTGTTTGATCATGCACCCAGTATCCTCATCACAGATCCATTTCATATTTGTGTAACTAGCATTTCATATTCATGAAACCTTTGTTGTTATCCTAAAATTGAATGAACATTAGGGCATGGCTGCCTTTTTAATCCTAAAAATAGTCAAATATTCCAGTGAGAGGGTAAGAATCCCCCAGTTACAAGAAGAAGAATTTGAGAGGTACCAATCTTTATTGACAACAATTGCCCATCTTGAGCCATTGACTCTTTTATGTTTTGACCTTTACCTAGTCAAGTTTGAAATGTCAATCCACTTTTTAAGTGTGAGCTAAAATCTCTACCTTTACCAGTTGCCTTTTGTAGGATAGGATGTTTTCTAGATAGAAGATATATCAAGTTTCCTATAATGAACCCTCAAACAGATTACTGTGAATTCTTTAAGAATGTGCCAATTAATGACTTCTTAGATTACAAGTCTTCTTGGAGTGCCAATGGGAAGCCAACCAACTGACCATTCTACCTCCTGGGAAAAGTTATGCAGAGATGTATGATTTGAATTATAGGGACATGTCCCCCAAGTTTCTATTGCGTTCTGTTTTACAAATGGTAAATCTGAGTCTGCTCAGAGTGGCCAAGTAACCTTCCCAGAGTGCTATTAACAGGATTGCCTATCTGACTTCATAGCATTAAATGAAGTGGAAGAGATTATATAAAGAAAAAATCTGGATTTATTGACTCCTGCCAAGACTCTTTCTATGTAGTTAAGAAATCCCTTGATTACTGAATTAACCCATTTCTGTACAGAGAGTCACATATTTTGGAGAAAAATGGAATTATTTTGCTGGCACTTCACTGTTCTGTCAGCAGAACATCCAAGCATGGTGAATGAGGACAAAGGATCACAAACTTTTGTCCCATTAAAGCATGTGGTTCCTCTACCATAGTACAACTTCCCAATAGACTTAGCAGAATGTGAGTATATTAATGTTGGGCTACTATAGATTGAGTATGTGAGCTATGCAAATTACGTAAGATACTTACACATACTCTGTGAGAATAAACCAATCTTTTTATCTGTTGAAATAGTTGCTTACATTAAAATGCAGGTGACTGTGTCATCCCAAGAAGAGGCCTCCTACTATGACATTAAATTAATCTCTCCTCCTATCAGCTTAATGATGCTGTGTGTCTCAGAAGTAGGCTGACATCTGTGAAAATGGAAAGACTACATTCAAGAGAATTTCTCCTGAAGAGCTCTAAGATCTTCTATAGACACTTTCAAAGGACATCCATAGTGCCTTTTGAAGATTTCCCAAGGAACACTAGCAATGATTATATAAATACAGAACGCCTTGTGGTATTATTCCCAACCAATCTACCCTTCAAATTCCCTTGGATGTGTGCTTAATGAAGGTTCACCAGCATCTTTCCAGTAACAGCTTATATTATGGTGATGTTTCTGAACCAAATGATTATATTAACATTATTGGTATTAATATATTGGAAGAACAACTCATCTAACTTATCTTATACATGAATCAAATAATGGCTAGTTTCCAACTCCTGCCTTAAACCTTCCACCATGCCCTTAGCAATAGCTTCCTGGTTATTTAAAGCACCATAGTAGAAGATAATATATGACAAATATTCTAGAAAAAAATCAGTACATTTTCTCCTTGATTGGAAAGAATGGTCAGTTTACTCAGTCTTTAAAGACTGTCCACAACTGAAATGAAACTCACTTTCCTTTTCTGCTTAGTGAATATCACATGACAGAATATTTTATGTCAAACTTACCTTCAAAACTTGATTATATCAATCAAAAGTCTTTAGTTTCTGCTTTAAGATTGCTTTTCAGCTTGATTCACTAAGGTGTTCATACTAGATGGTCAGCTTTAGCAATTCTAACATGGTATTTTTTTTTCAATTTACAGTGCATGTACTTTTCCTTGGGAAACAAAGAGAGAAAAAAATGCTTTTCCTGATTCTCATTTTTATATCGTGAATCTCAATTTTTCTAATTCATGAAAATGGATTTCAAGTGTTAAAACCAAATTGTTTTAGAATTTCTCAGAAGGATTTTGTTAACAAAAAGAATCCAGAAAAACAACATATGTGAATCATTTGCTAAGCTAATGAGTTTCCAAACAGAATTGTGGATATTACCATCCTTATATTGTGAAAGATTTAAATCTAATATTTATCAGAGTTTGGGAGATAACTTGTCATCCTGAACAGAAGAGTTCATTGACACAATCTAGAAGCAGATTATCTCTAGAGCAAACTACATCTTCATGAGCCTTATGCAGATCAGAATAACTTGCTTTGAGAAAAATGAAAACAAAAAAAGAATAAGGGAGCACATTCCTCTCCATACTCTAAGTCTGGAAGAACATTTATACTAATTATTGATCTCCATTTTCATACTAATAGCTACTGGATACTCAGTGCCATGCAGTATCTATAACATGTAACACTATTTTCTCCATTTTACCAATCAGAAAACTTAGAGAAATTAAGAACTTATAAAGTGACAAAATTTGAGGTCTGGCCTGAGCTCTGCTTATGTGTACCATATTTTATATAAATTTACCCTTAATAGCTATTTTCTAGGCTCTTAATAGATAATTTGAAGTCTAAAATAACAACAGGGTAATTGTAACCTATGTATATTTCAGATATTAACACATTGCTTATCTTTAAAGATGCCTTTTGTGCTATGTATGTTAGGTTCTCCTTATCATGTACATAGGCATCTGTGGAGTCCAGTTAAGGAGGTAGCATAGTGAGACATCAGTCTACAGTCCCATATGGCCCAGTGTCACTGAAGTCTATTCCTGAGTGTTTGACTATCTACAAATAGTGATCTCTTTCCGGCAGTGCTTCCTAAGCTCTGATGAAGGAGTTCCTCTGGTAGTGAAAAGGCCCACAACCAAAGCATACAACAATCATATCCTCTCATGGAGGGAGCTCTAAAGAGCAAATGTGTTATCCCTTTAGGCTTCTATAAACTTCAATATGGTCTTGTTAAACCACGAGGGGACCACTGGAGTGACAGACTTGTCGGCTGAAAGAAATCTTGGAGACCACTTTTCCAGCATCTTTGTCTTAAGTATAAGGAAAATGGAATTCTGGCCAATTAAGAGCCAGATCGCTCTTAAGTGGTACAGCTGAGACCAGAATTCCTCATCTTATGACTCTCAGGGCCATTTGCCTTGTAATGAAGCACCATTCTGAGATCTAGAGATTCTCCTAGCTGATTGGAGAATAAAATGAAATCAATAAATTTGCAGCGGTTTTCCCAAGACAGCACAAGTTCTTTTGGCGTACTGTAAGACTGTGCTGTCTGCACTGTTTGTCTATTTGTAACCAGTAGCCCAATGGCTAAGAATTCTCAGAGGCTTCATTACATTTGGATTTGATAAGATGGAATACATCTCAGTTATGCTATCTGTACACTTTCCAATGAGCCTAATTTACTTCAGGAAATTAAGTATTTGTTATTATTTATTGAATCTTTAACTTAATTCCAGGTTATTAAAAGAAGCAAAAGAATAAGAGAGTAGTATGATAATTTTTATTGTTTTCTAAGTTGGCCTTGAAATTATAAACCAAGGTATTTTTTTAAATTTAAGATGCAGTATCAAGTTTTTAAAAATCTTGTGTTTGACCAAATATGCAAACACATATGAATAGACAGTAACCAGATATTTGAGTTTGGAAGCCAGGGATATTAATACTCATTTCTCATTATGCTTTTACTCCCTGAAAAGAACACAGCATATACTATTTACCCCATGGATGATAGGTATAGGAGTTGTCCATCATTCAGGAAGGCTAGCAACCCTACATAACAACAGCTATTAGGGGAAAAAATCTCTAATATATTTTCAGGCAACAACGATTTCCATTGCCCAAGAAACTATCTTAGTGACACAATATGGGGGAGATAAATGATATTCTATGCAGATGATATTCAGGGAACAGATAATAACAAGTGTCCACCTTGTAAATTCCGTACAGTCAGGTAAATTATTGATACTTTTTTTAAGTTCAAGAAAGACCAATAAAATGCAACCTCAAATTCCCAGAAGAAAAATCATAAAAACTAAGAAAAGACCTACCTAAAGTAAAATAGACATCTAATATATTCAAATAGGGAATAAAATTTTATTCATGAAATGAGTTTCTAAAAATGTACTTATAAATTGTTATAAAATTGCTTAAATTTCTGTCATTCTTTAGGACAGACTTCCACTTCATAACCTGCAGTTGGCCTAGAGTTGACTATACAGCTAGGCTCGGATTTATCTCATAGAAACTTTCAAGTCTTTAGCTCCCAGGTTCTCAGATTATAGGCATGCACTATTATGCCTGAAGAATTTCTTAAAATTCTTAATAAAAATCTATTAATAGAATAATAAATTAGATGGCTGTGTTTATTTCATCAAGGCACAGTCATTAACTATGAAGCATTACAGTTATCAACACTTCCCCTATTTATGACCTTAATTTGCCTCTCACGAAACTAATTTGGTACTAACAACATAAGTAACTAAAATAAAACTAGTTAAATGAAATATTTTAAACAAACTATTTTGGCATAACTCTCTCAAAATGTAAATGTACAGCTTCCCAAAGCAGATCATCAAAGGCAATCAGACTTATTCCACTAATTCAGTACCTACCCAGGATCAGCATGGTGAAATGGAAGTCTGCAACGTCTGAATCCCCAGTCTGTGTGGCATACATGTTGCCAAGTAATTGATTATTTAGCAAAGACCAGATAGAAATGCAGAAAAATATTATATTGTTTTTCTTGTCATAAATTTTGATAGCTATAGTAATACAAAGGTTTTCTTTGCTTGTGCATCCACGTGCGTGAAACCAGAGGAGGATTGCCGTGTGGCACTAGTGGGTCTGTGAGATTAGCTTTCCCAACAAGTTAGCCAGAGTAATAGGAAAGTTCCATGTCTTGCAAGAATGTTATTTGCTATAATCTAATGATGGAGGAAACAATCTGATAATACCTGTTTACAGTAGCCCAGCCACTTGATATCAATTCCTCAATTATTAGATACTTACTGAAGGTCTCTCAAAGGCTTTGTCCATCTTTGAAGAGATCTAATCTAATCAGGGAGACAAAAAGGAAATCTATGAAATTTTAACTAGCAGTACTAAAACTCATTCCAGGACACATTACCAATGAGACGTCAGGATCCCCCACAGTAATGCGCAGAGGCAAGACAGAGTCACAGCTGCCCTGAGGACTGGGTGATCCCAAAGGATGATAAACGAGAGATGTGTATCCAAGCTGGCTTTAATGAATGAGATTCAATCATGAAATAGCTGCTTTACAAGCCTTGATCTTTGCACTTAACAAAACTGCCAGATTCAGATCATCAAGTCTTAAACATGGAGGGTTTCTTCATAATTGATATTATTAAATCAAACCATGCCCTCAATTCAATTATCTCCTGTTTATAACAAGTAACTTTAGAAATGTATTTCAAGGGGAAAAAATCATGAAAATATACCCATAAATACAAGGCTTAGGAGTGATAGGAAGACCCTTTAGCAAGACATCAGTAATTCCTTCTCTCCTTCTCTGAGAAATTGCATGCATAAAAACAGGAAATAGATCTACTCCCTGTCAGAGATAACGGCTCACACTTAAAACATACCACAGAGGATCTCTCATGAAGGACTAATGCAACCAGTCCATATCTGTAAATATAAATTGAATAGAATGGAAACTTCAAGTGAGAAATGATTTCTTTAGTGTTATCTTCTAGCTTCAGGCTCCAGCTTTATATCAGTTTGGATTGCTGAAGTCCCTATTTGGTTATTTCTGTAAGAACACTCTACTTATTTCCAGAGTAAATGCAAACCTTTGTTAAAGAAGTAGCTAAATAAATAATGTCCATTCAATGTTTTGGGAGTCATCAATTGCTTGTTCTTGTTTGGTGTGGAAGTCATGTTTTGTTTAAGTGCATCACAACCAAGTTAAAAAAAAAGGCATGTGGTTGGTGTCTTTGTCCATATAGATATATTTCTGTTTAGCCCAAATGACATCATAGTTGGAAATAACATGCCCTGATTTTTCCCGATGCATGCAGCTCCTCCAAAGTTTAATAGGATATGGCCGAATATTTCTTCCCTTGAGGTTTCTAACCCAAAACAAGGTAGGAGCATCTAAAATTCCTACTGATATTAAAATCCCATGTTTGGGGGAAAAGATCCTACATACCAGCTGAACACTAAAGAGAGCATTACCATGGATGCCTTGACTTTGAACTAATCATAATTCAAATCTTTTTTTCTAACATGAAGATTGTCCTGGCAATATTGGAGTAAAGAGGGACTGGAGGAGATGGGTGACACAGCACAGAATTTATAAGTCTTGAACAAGTTTACATTGATAGAGTCCCAAAAAAGCCTAGAGTTTAGTTGTCATCACAGCATGGGCATAATGCTTTAAAATTTATGGGCACCACAAGCTCCTTCCTTCCCTTCTGACTTTTCTTAAGTAAATCACTGGTGCTTCCATTTTTGAGGGTCATGATAAATAGATAAACGCAGCACTAAAACTCCCAGCAGATCTGTTTTCTTTTACTGTTGCTCTATATTGACTTGGAAAACTTTGGTTCTCTCTCTTTCTCTGTCTCTGCCTCTCTCTCTCTTTTTCTCTCTCCATCCCTCCCTCTGCCTCTCTTCTCTGCTTCTGTTTCCCTCTCTTCTCTTTCTCTCATATCTATGATAATGCATACATACACATTCTAATAAATTTTCTTGTTTGGTTACCCCTCCACGCCTCCATCTCCTTTACCAATGAACATTCTTTTTTTTAAACCAGCTTTTAAATTTTTCCTGGTTTCTGTCTGTTCTAAGAACAGTAATTGTTTTATGACTGCTGATATCGGAAGGAAGGAAGGAAGGAAGGAAGGAAGGAAGGAAGGAAGGAAGGAAGGNGAGGGAGGGAGGAAGGGGAAAGGGAGAAGTAGAGGGAGAGAGAAAGAAGTAGAGAAAGGGGGAGCAGGGAAATGGGAGAGAGGAAACTGACAGGATTATGTAGGAAGAAATAGAACTTTTAAAATGAATGACGAACTCCTTAGGTTGCAAGGTAATGTTAGATTCACACTGACATCTCGCCTATATGTGCATGCGTTTGTATATAAATAGGAGCTCATCTCAATAGAAAGCAGTGTTCTTTTGCCTTCTTTCTCCAAAAATAAACCACTCATCACTGACTTCTGCCTTCCTTAGTTATAGACAGGATGTTCCTTTTGAACTCTAATGAATACAGATGGAGGAGGAAATGAGCAAAAGGAGGAACCAGGAAATAGCTACTAACCAAAACAAAATATATTAGCAATTTGTTGAGGAGTCAAATTGGAAGGGCTGCATTTTCAGTCCACTATCAGTGATGAAATTGAGACTGTCCTAGATACATATATTACTAGCTAATAGAATTACCTTAATCATCTGCTCTAAATGAATTTCTTCAAGTTTCTGGGTACATATGTGGAAGAAGAAATACAGACCATGCAAGTCCCTGTTAATACAATTCTCTGAGGACTGAGGGAGTCTTAGTGGCTTTATTCCTTGGCATGTTCCCTGAGAGCATCTTTGAAATGGCACGCAGTATTTCCGACTAAATTCAGAAGTGCAACAAATATGCAAGAAAGGACCTAAGGCTTAGTACTTCTTCACAGTGTGTCTTCAGCCAAGTAAGATTATGCTTTGTTCCGATCCTGAAATGGACCCATTCTAATATTTTACTATGTTTTTGGTGTCTTGGGACTAAAACTTTCAGAAATATCATTAGGGAAAGTCAATTGTACTTTTTGGGATTCAGATAAGGAACTCAAATGAATCTGCTTTAAAATGTAACACAGCTGAATTAAGAGCTTAAATTTGAAATGCTAGTAAATGGAATGCTGTCTAGCAGAGGTCAGTTCTGTGAAATTATAATTTTTTCTTGCCAACATCTGCAAAGAACCCCTAGCTCCTATTCTGGTTTTGGGGATTTTTTTGTTGTGTTGTTGTTATTTACACAAGCAACTCATCATGAATCATTGGAAAAGAAACAACAGGCTTCCTTAGGAAGACAACCCAATCATTAACTAAGTACACAGCACAAATGCAATACACATTAAGAAGAAATCACAATTTTTAGAGGGATCCATATTCAAGGTAACTCTGAATACTGCTGAATGATTGGCCATGTGACTTGGTTCTGTGCTGTCTAGTCAGTTCAACAACAACAAATGGTCTGGCTGACAAATGGTCGACAGACAGAGTAACGTGGTAAACTGGGGCATTGAGATTGCTCATTACCCCAACGATACAATAGCTACTTGTGAAGTGGGACATTCAGGGATCCTAACATCCATATTGTGATGAGGATAAGCTTTGCTCACTGAATTCTATTTAAATGCTATTTCTCCTTCCCCCTAAAATGTAAGCTTCTAAACTTTATTACTAATGACGATGTTGAACCATTTTCAGTCAAATAGAAGCCTTCCTTGTAATTGCAACAGATTGCCAGGAAGAAACTATATGAATATTCTCTTCACTTAGGGCTCCAAAAAGTGGGTTGGTAATAAGGTATTAACTACAGTTTGAACGTTTCGCTGTTTCTAATTTGCTGTTCATTTTTTTAAACCTATGCAGTTGCTCCCAAATTAGCTTTGTCAACAGTTTCTTCTGTTCAAGTTGCAAACCACAAGCGAGGTAGGAATTCTTGGATTCATACAGTGATCTCATGGTGTTATGTGTTGTGAAATATTGCACTGTATGAATCTGGAATATCTGTGAAGTGTACCCATCAGCTTATTGGTGAGGCATGTTGACTGATCCCAGCCTATGCACCAACGAGGACTGAGAATGCTATATATATGAAAAAAATGGCTTCATTCAGAAATTCAGCTGCAATTAAAGATGCTGCAAAATTTGGTTTCTGAAAAACTAATGAATGAGTAGGAATTATGACAGTTTAGGTTCTCTGGTAGATCAGGAATTTGAAAACACTAACTCTTGTGCTGTTTTGTATTGACAATAAGAAAAGTCACTGGCAGTGGGTCTCAATGAAGCCAGAAGGCAGACTCTTTGTGGTGCCCATTTCACTTTGTGACAAAGGAAATGACATAAAGTTTTTGATTCCAAACATGGATTTTAACGAATGTGAAAAATATCCATGAAGATCTGGTCTTGATTAAGTATTGATCATGTTCTGAAATAATAGTCCTGTCACTTTCTTTACATTTAGATGAGCAGTTTGCTCATCTGTAAGTCATGAATGGCCCGCTCTAGCTAGCATCTGTCATTCACAGAATGAAGATTTTTCAGGAAACCTGAAGACCATGTTTTTATTTTTTCACCAATTCCCTTTAAATGTCCTCTGTAACAGGTGTGTCTTGTTTTCCGGTCTTCACTGTTGGGCATATGTCTTCCTCCTTGTTTCTTATTTTACTTTCCATGGAACTCGTCTTGACAAAATCCTAACTTGATATAATCTTCTTGGTAAAATACCCAGAGAGCTTTCTTCTTACTTAATGAATTTAGCTGTTTTCAAGATTGCAGCCAATGCTGAACTTATATTGGAAGCATATAGGGAAAAGGAGAAAGTTGGTCAATAGACAAAAAAAGAAGGGAAAATGATAGTATTTAAATGATGTCTTCATGCCTTAAGATGTACTTTGAACTGGGAATATTGAAGATTCTCTTTGGAGAGACATCCATCCAGGTGGAGAATTTGAGGAAGGCAGTGATTATAGGTATGGGAGAAAGCATCCCCATCCATGATATGCAAATCTATGGAATGGAACAAAAGAGATAAAGGAGGAAGGAGACAGAGGGAACTGGTGCCCTTTTGTTCACCTTTATGCTCAGTCTACAAAAGGCCTCTTGACATGAGTTTGACTCTGTGTCCTCTTGCTTCTTGAGATCAGAGCACTAATTAGTGGCAAACACATTCCAGAAGCAGGAAGAAGCCAACTAATAGAGACTTATCATTAAAAATGTGCAGAAGATGCTCAGCAGCTGTATAAGGAGGCAAGGCAGAGTTGAGTGAATAGGAATAAAAAGAATTCTAGAGTTTTTTCATTGCCCTTGTGGGAAAGACCTCGAAGGAAGTGCCGTACTGTTAAATCAATGAAAGAAAAAGAATTCCCACAATTGTAATTCCTTTGCCGTTTTTTCTAAAGTGAGTTTCCCCATTCCTTTCCATACGAATGTCTGATCAATAGCCTTTTATTTGAATAGGCTTTTCTTGTTTGAAAAAAAATACACCTAGAGTGTATTTTGTTGTCAGTGTTATAATCACATGGGTGACGTATTATTATAATTACAAAGACAACAAGAAAAAAAGACATAGAAGGGAAATGAACTCTGTTCTTCTTCCTGATATCATTTTTCTTCTATTGACTTTGTCTCCAACTTTTTGCTCTCCTGTGATTCCTGTCTGCTGAGGTCTTCCACAGCCAGTTTCAGTCAGCTGAAACCTTGTGGAATACTTCAGAGGAGCATGGGTCTCCGTTGCCATAGAAAGTCAGCTATGAGCTCTCTTCTTCCCTGAAGCATCTCTAGCTTGCCCTAGTCCTAACTGGCCACCAATAAGTACCTCATTATCATATGCACCTTGCATGATGGAACGTATACCATATATATTATAGATCTAGCCATAATTGTAGGTGTAAATGCAATACCTTCTGAGCAGATGACTAATCCATGGCTGAAGACATATTCGAGTGTTGCTCATTAGGGTTTTTTTACTGTTTCTTAGGCTGGTGATGCTTCTAAATTCCCTACAGTGCAAGGAGAGTCCATCCCAACAAAATATTTGGCTCCAAGTGTCAATCACACTCACGTATGACTCGACCTCTTCCAATTTCCCTCCTCCCATAAGGTGCCTGCTACAGGAGAATCTTGATAACTTGGTTGCCTGTGCTTTCCCCGTCACACCATGTACTCATGTATGTGTGCTTTAAAGACTTTAGCTCTGTTTTGCCTATCGTATTATACATTACAACGTGATTTGAAATTTAAAAACACAAAGGCACAACAATTTGCAGAAACCTGCTTTTTTTCTTCCTAAACTGGCCTGTACATAGATGTATTCACTCGGCTAATATAATCACTAACTCGGTTATATCTTATTGTGTGCTGCTGTTTTCCTAAACCATTTAATGTGCAGGATACAGTCAGACTCTCTTGGGATTTGAATGGTAAAAGAATAAATTCAAAGAAACTTTCTTCTGTGTCTTCTCTGTCTCCCAAGGGAAGGTGATTTGGGATCATCATTTACTCATTTATTTTCTCATTCAATAGGATTTCTGAGTGATTAGCATATGTCAGGCAATGCTTCCAGTTCTGTGGTTATAGCTGGGAACAAAGCAGGCATGGTCTGGACACACGTGTTTTCACTGAATGTAGAGTGAAGTCTACATTTTAAATGCGTTTTTCAGGCATTATAAATGCTAAGAAAAACATCACAAAGGTTTAAGAAATTGGAAGTTGAGGGTGTTTAAGTAGAGGGGCTCTTATTTCAGATAAAGTACCTAGAGAATTTTCTTTGGCCTAGAACTTGACTCAGAAACTGGACTGGGGAAACAAGTGCTGGATAATGTTTGCAGAGATGTCTGGAGAGGAATGTGTTCAACCTAGCTGACAGACAGTGTGGTCGCTGAGATGTGCTGGGTGTGTTTTAAAAGCTATAAGGAGGGATCCTGCAGCAAGTGAGGAAGAAAGTGGAAAAAACCCAGAAGAAGTCAAGGGCTGGTAAACTTAGGAATCAGGGAACTTTCTTTTATGAATGAGATGAGAAGCCATTAGAACTGTGAATAGTGAGGTAGCCTGGTCTAATATGACCTATCATTGGGTTATTCTCACTGCTTGAAAGGGCAGCTTAGAGATGATAACAATAATGAGGTTGGTGTTATCTGAAATAAGGATGAGATGGCAGAGGTGGAGAGAAGAGGCCACCTTTGTCACAAATATAAAAAGCACAGCCAGTGGATCAATTCATCAATTGGTTGTAAGTGGTGGCGGGGGACCAAGGACAACCCTAAGCAATGGACATAGTTGGAAGGATGCAGTTGCTACTTCTTAAGATGAAGCCATCTGCTGAGCAGCGTGATTAGGAAGGGACCCCAACAGATCAGTTTCAAGTGTCTTAAAGTTAAGATGTTAGTTAAGGGTATTGGCAGAGATGGTGAGAAGGTTGCTGAGTGCAAGATGTGCATCTGAATGGAGTCTCACTAACTAGGTAGCTGGTTCAGGATGTAAAATACTATTTTGGAGTGCTCTACATATAGATGGTATTAAAGTCTACGTATAGATAGATTTTTAACTCTTAAAAAGTATCGAGGGTGCTTCTAAAAACCATAAAGTTCCAAGGACTTAAACTCTGAGACATTTAAAGTATGAGGGAAAAAATATTATATATATATAT
>LOEQ01001844.1:260483-270703 GCA_001685075.1 Bramus lutescens
ATATATATAACAACCACAAAAACAATGGGCAAGGGAGAAGAAAATCCAACATAGAATGGTAGGACTGTCAGGGACCACAGAGAACTCAGCTATAGTAAATGAACATAAACCTCAAGGGGATTTGTTTCAAAATAGTTGGGGAACATATTCCCATCCATGTGTGGCTGCTTCCATTTCAGCATGGTAAGGTAGAGAATTTAATTTAATCCTTAAGATATTTTCCCAGAGGACTCAGTGGGAGTAAGAGTATAGTGGGATTGATAGAAGAAAGTGAGATTATAAGAAGGTTGCATAGATTCTATGATTCACAAGAAAAGACACGAAGATGTGGTAGGTCAGTGAATTGAATAACTAAAGAATTATCGAACAGTTAATGTCATATCATGGGACTTTTAATACAGAAGTACAACTCATATTGTATCATTAGAGATTATTCATGGACTCTGCTTTAGTAGGAAATTAGTAAAGGATGGTAAATTCATAGATCACTGAAAAATAATAGGACAGTATTATAATCATGTACAAATAATACTTTTTGTAAAATTTTATTAACTTTGTTATAAAAATACTTACAAATAAATTAAAACATCACATACCAAAATTAACAAGACTGAAATTCCATGCAACTTAATCAACTCATAGTTATAACTGATATATGTATATAAAGCATTTTATCTATGTATTATTGCAGTGTCTTCTAAATGGCTTTCAAATTATAAGTTTATACTCTCAAATATATCATTGCCAGAGAAGGTAACTTTATCAACATCTCAGAAACAGTCTAGAAAGTCTTAAAAAATTAAGTTATCATTAGCCTACTTCCTAGAATCTTTGATTTTTAATATCCACTTACCTTTGAAAATGTTTATAATAGTACATGTTTAGTAGATAGTAGTTTCTTAAATAACTTTCATCAATTCTCCTATCAAATTAACAATTCAGTTTTCAAACAGGACCCACAAGTAGTTAGTGCCATCACAGGAATGAAGATATAGTAGATTGGGTAATTTGTTTCCAATGTAGTTCACTTCAAGATCTAGAACTTGACTGCTATCAGTGGTATTGTTACTGACGGGGCATTTGTTACCTGCTCAAATAGATTTCCATCTTTTCATTTTCAAGTTGAAGTTCCAAAACCCCTTTCTCTAGGTCTTCTTCTCCCTCCGGGTCCTTTCCTGTCTTCATCCACATCCCTGTTCCCTACACACCTATATAACTAATCTCTAGTCAAGGAAGCCAAATGGCTTCTGGTTTCCTGCCTTGTTCTTGCTTCTCTTTTAAGCAATTAAATTCAGCAAGTTACTGACATTGTCATGGCTCTCTTCTACTTTTCCTCATCTTCCATGTCGTTTCCTCCTCTGCTTCCAGCCAAGTTGGATTTTTTTTCATCAGGATCTGACCCTGATCTCAGTGTCTAATGGAGTAACCAGATCTCTGATCAATGAATCTAGACTGATCTGATAAGTGGAAGCACAATAAATAGAGTATATAATATATATGTATATATGCATATGTCATCTCTCCTTATTCTATCTTAATTTATATGCTCATTTTCACTCTGATTATTAAAGTCTTATGTTTCTAAAAAAGATTTATGTAAGTTAAAAAGTAAATTAACATCGATAAGAGTTCTGAGGCTGTTTCAATAAAATATGGAATGAATGAAAGAACGAATGAATGAGCTCAAATAGTGACTTTATTCAGCTTCATAATTGGGTAAAATAAAAGATAAGACATTAATAAGATGAATATTTATAGATAAACACAGTTTGCAGAATCATAGTTCACTTTTCTTTTAAATGCAGAATCATAGTTCACTTTTCTTTTAAATATCAACTGGGCAATTTCCTATACTTTGGTTCCTACAGAACTGTCCTTGCCAATTTTATGATAGTGATTAAATATTTATTTATGCTAATAAAGGCGTTTACCATTTATCCTTAAAGGCTGAATTAGATTAAAGAAATTTCTTGTGTTGGTTGAGATGCAAGAGAGAAAAATCTAATGACTCTCCATTCCCTACCAGCTCCCATCTTCTCCATGTCTCTGTAGTTCATACTGCAATCACTCCTATAGCCTCATGGTCATCTCTGACATTTTACAGAAAAAGAGGAGGTAAATCTGGGGTACAGTAGGTTTCTGATCCCTCTTTGGTACTAGACATAGTAAGGATTGAGAGAAAGAAATTTTAAGTGTTTACCCATAGGAATAATCTCCCCATATTTTGCATTTTCTGTAACACATAATCTTGTGTGTTGGACCTGAAAGAGACAAGAAAGACATAGTCTCTTAACATTGGCAAAAAAAAATTAAGAATTGTGTAGTTGCCTAAATCCTTATGAGCTTGCCATGACGTCCATAAAGCAAGCAAGTAAGCAAGGAAGAAAATAGTGAGACAAAAGAGCCATGGGAGTCAGCGGATCCACACACCTGCTGCTCATATGCTTCCCTCCCTCTTTTTAAGATTGCAAAGATTGGAAGGAGAATGGGGAAAATGATGCAAAGTCAGTAAAGTTTTTCATGTACAAATTTAGACTTTTGCATCAGTTGAAACTGAGTTCTTCCTAAATTTTAAAAGGTGTGCACCTGCAAATGCTTCTGTTCATCTTGTCTGCCAAGAACTAACAAGTCTTTAGTGGTGTTCGTCCGACCTTTCTATCCTGCTTGAAACAACACTACTTTCATGCCAGTCACAACCACCTGTTGTCACCATGTGTTTCGTTGGTTCCCATATATGTAATGTCATTCCCACCATCTTTTCTCCATCCCTCATTTCACTCAAGCATGCAGTGTGCTATTTCTCTGCTGCTGTATACATTCTGTATACATTTCTGTTCTTCCTTGCAAGACTGTGAATGCTTCGGCCACTCCAATCGGTGCAGTTATATCGATCTGCTAAACACAGTCATTTGCGTGAGCTGTAAGCACAACACTAGAGGGCAGCACTGTGAGTTATGCAGGCTGGGCTACTTCAGAAATGCTTCTGCACAGCTGGACGATGAGAATGTGTGCATAGGTCAGTTCCATTATGATTTCAGCTTTTGTTCTGTGCCTTTGGAGCTATGGGGATATGGCTAGGGTTGAGAGGCTGGTGATCTGCAAATCGCTGACCAGAATGAATATCATCAATGGAGCAAATATCCTTGTAGCAGACTAAAAATTCGCTTGCATTTGGATAAAGTCATACTTGGTGGGGGAGGGGGGTTAGAATTTGAATCCTAATATCGTTACATTAAAGATGATGTCATGACAAATCATCTTTAGGAAATTAAGAATATTTGAATTTTCGTTCTCCGTTCTTTTTTCTTTCTTCCTTTTGTCTTTTTTTGCATGAAATCTTAATCACCTCAAATTGTACATTCAACCTTTAAAATTATAATTAACTATATTCGATATGAAGCTTTGTGGTTGGTAGAGATTTGAGTATAATTGATGAGCTACAACTATTGGTACATAAAAATGTTGCCATTAAGAATTGAAAACTACTAGCAAGTTCTAATGCAGAAGTTTGCCTACCTTTTCCATCTACAGTAATGAAATTCCATTTATTGGATTTTTCTATTGTTCCACAAAGGACGAGTAATTTCTCAAAACTTCTCCAGGTTATATATTATTAGATTATAAGATACATTAGCCCTAGAAAACAGGGTCCTGGGATGGGAAATCCCTCGCCAGTGACTAATTCTTCTCACCTGGAAAGGATCACGTGTCCCTTCTTTTCTGAAAAGCTACTCCTACCTTCTCTGTAGAAGGACCTGCCTCTAAGGAAGGGGATCTGGATGCAAGCTTGACTGGGAACACTTGTAAACGATACAAGTGGCAAGAGAATGCAAAAATGTCAGGATTTTTAAGGCAGGCCTTAGCTATATAGTGAATGGAGACCAGCCTGCATTGCATGAGACCCTACCTCAAAAACAGTGGAGGAAGAAAACCTAACAGAAGAACAATAAATGGAATTTCATTCTATAGTGTCCTCTGAAAATGCAACTGTTTGAAGTGTGATGTCTGTTACTACACCAGCAGTTATACAGGCCACCATTCTTAAAGACCAAGTTTCCAACAGAGTTAAAGTTCAGTAGAGTTTGTAAGTTGGAAGAGTAGAGCATACAAGATGGAAAGTGATGAGTAATCTTTTCATTAGAAAGGAAAAGAAGCAATTTTCCAGTTCAACTATATGTCTAGGATCCCTGTTTTCTGCCTGTGGTGTGACAGTCACAGAGATTCTTGCCAAATATCATTAATTATCTGTATGATTATTGTGAGTTTATTTGGACCAAATATGCACAATACTGTTTATGTTTGCAGTATTTTCTATTTTCAAAGTGCTTCCTTATTTGTTATCTGTGAATTAGTGGAGAAAGCACTGGAGTTAGATGCTGGAGAGCTGGGTTCAAGTCCCAACTTGCTATTCCCTAGCTGTGTGCCTTAGGTAAGTCCTTTAACCCTCCTGACTTGTTTGTAAGCAAGTGAACAGGAAAAACATTTGGCAAAGTATGCACTGACCTGCAACTTTAAAAAACAAAAGACAAAAATTCTCATTAACAAAATGGTAGTGTAAGTATTATAAATAATGATTTTTCCTCTTTCACACTTGAAAATAAAAAAGACAGATTGACCCAATTTGCACACTCTTAGCAAAGAGCATCCTGACTCTATACTGAACACTCTCTCCTAACCACTCTGGAACAGCTAGCAAAACTAAAGATACCTAGATTTTTACCTCTAGTATGCTTCTTGTATGACAGAAGCCCTTTATGAACAGGATTCCAATTACCTTTCTAACACTTAGATTGCAAAGACTTGGGGATATTAATAAAAACCAAAAGATGCACAGCTGCCTGAATTTTGAGCACAGGAAATATTCTGCTGAATCCCACTTGTAAAAATACATAAATATCATGCTATAAATATAGGAAGAACAGAAAAAGTAAAGTTAATAGGAACACTAGAATAAACCCTAACCATTTTTCTAAATACAAAATGCATGAAATTAAAATGTTTCAATTCAAATATTTTAAATAAAGCAAAACAAAAAAGACCTTGCAGACAAAGACTGAATATTTAATTTGTGAGGACCTACTATAGCAATTGAGAACTAATTTTAATACTATTAGTACAGAAAGAACTAATGAAATCAAATGGATATTTGTTTAAGTCATTCTCACTCACTGGGAACTAATCTCAGACACTTTGAATTCTATCTGTATCAACTCTAAATTTAAAAATAAAAGCTTTTCAAAAGATGCCTTACAAATTCTTTAGCAGCTGTCAGTTATATGCACTATCCCAACTTTGAGGGAATATCTCACATCTCTGATCTTCCCAAGGTCTATCAAGACATCTTAAAGTCATTTTGTACTATGGCAGATATGCAATGCAGCTGGCTAGTTCCTGTTTCTGTGGTGATTGCTGCATTGTAGTTACTGTTGTTGAATTTACCCAATTTTCATACAAACTCCAAACACAGTTGTGTCTTCCCCTGATGATGCAACAATTACATGAAAATGGCATCCTTGCATGCTTCCGCTTCCTATAAACTTGAGCATTAAGTGGGAAGCTAGAAGACACATGGTTTCTGACCTTGGATAATCACTGTTAATAATTCCCCTAATAAGTTTTGCATCAAAAACACGGGGCTCAGCAGTTGCTACTAAACATATCTCAAAGTTAGGAGGCATTATTTTTAATTCTCCTTGAAACCCAGCATCAGGTAATCAGAGGTACCTTACACAGAACAAAAGGAAACTCAAGATGATTTTAATGCCTATAAAGAAATTGTAGTGTAAAGCTATAATGCTTTAATTGAGCTGTGCAAAGGATTTTATGCTGTTTCGCAATCTGAAAGCCTGTATTTTCCTTGTCCTTTTAGCCATCCTCACTCCCCATCTACCACTGAATAGAGAGCTTCATACATCTGAAAAACTCAATTATTTGTGTGCAAGGTGAAGGAGGGAAAACCTTATGTCTCCATGCCATTTATTTTCATGACTTAGATTTCATCTGCTATCTTTCTTATAGCAAACACCGAGACATACTGTCGTGTAGGTGCTGGGGGTGTATCTTAAACTTTGTTTTAATCCTATCTTATTGACCAAGGAGAATTAATTGGAACAGCATGTGATCCATGATGCCCAGATGTAATTCTTACTCACTGACTTACAAAATAGCAGTGCCTCATCATCAATGGACACATTTTATCAAGTGAGTCATTCCAGTGTAACCCAAACTCAGTGAACACAAATGTACAAGCATGAAAAACCAATTTTAAACTATTCCCATACATATGTTAGAATAGAAGATGCCACTTTAAAAGCCTGGTTATTAAATACAAGTCAAGCCAAGAAAGGAAGAAATATTTTGAAATTTTGTTTTTGTTCCTCTCATACACACACACGTGGTTAGTTTGGTAAATGTTTGTTTCATGAGAATGTTTAGCTCAAAAACCTGACTTAATACAAAATAAATCATAATTTTAAGTACTGACTACACAACATTTGAAGAAATTTTCATTTGTCTCAATGACAAAGTTAGAACAAAAACCACCCAGTCGCTTCATCATGATAACTCCAAAGTCTCATTGCCAACAACATAAACTCAGTTATAATTAAGCTAAACTCCACAGGGCTTCAGTCAATGGGTTAGCTATATGATTTTATTTGTATTTTGAGCAAGAGAACATCATAAAGGATCCATCTTAAAATAAAGAAAATTGAGAAACAGAAAGCCATAGCAGCCCGGCCAAGATCTCACAGCATGAGAGCAAGGAAAGGAAGAGCGGTTCTGAAATCCCCTGCCACAAACCATCCGAGTGCCTCAAGCTGGGGGAATTACAGGTTTCCCAGTTCCAACTTAAACTTTGAACACTACAGAGCTTCAGACATTAAAATGCCCTGGCAAGAGTCTGCGAGGACTCAAGGAATCATTTTTATTATGCAAAAACGTTACTTTGCCCTGCGAACAAAGTTGCAATGAAAAATATACATCTCAACGTTTGTCTTTGTTGAGATTTATCTGGGAGTATGAAATTTATTTGTCTTTCATGGTTGTTCATCTACAGTATATAAAAGCTATGTGCTCATGCCCAGCAAATACCAGCTCTAAGGGCTCATCTCAAAGTAGGCTCTACATAAATAAGTTAAGGCACCATCTTAAATCGTGAAGCAAAACTACCTTTAAATGAGTAAAGTGCATCCATATTGCACTCGAAGATGCTCAGCCATTCTCAGATATTGAGTGTAGCAGATAAACCCATTTGAATAATTTAAAAAAGATTTTACACTGATGGAATATTGATTTATCCTTGATATACACACTTCTCATGGCATTTATTAAACCATCTAAAAAATGCTGTAACAAATGGAATCTCCATTATGATCTGTTACTGCTGAAAGCATGATGTCTTATTTCCTTGGAAGCGTTCAGATATTTTCCTCCCATATCATAAAAACGAGGCCATGGAAGGCTGAGCAAGTAAATAAATGGCCCTGAAATAGGCATACTCGCCAAAGCATTTCATTAATGGACATCTTCTGCTAAGTAAGTGAATGCATCTAAGTAAATGAAGCTCCTGTGTTGATAACCTCTAAGCCATGAGAAGTGTCTCCAGCCTGTGTGTTGTCTTGTTTCTACAGAGTGTTATTGTAACCCTTTGGGCTCAGTCCATGATCGTTGTAATGGCTCAGGATTTTGTGAGTGTAAGACTGGAACGACAGGGCCTAAATGTGATGAGTGTCTGCCAGGAAATTCCTGGCACTACGGCTGTCAACGTAAGTAACTGTGGGAGCTGCCCTCTGCCTGCTGCAGCATGGCTGATTCTGCTTGTCTAGGCTGATGTGTGCAGCATCTCAGAGCAGAAAAAGACCTAACCAGCTGATAAGCTCCAAAGGCTACTAAGTGCCCCAGCCTGCATGCAGGAGAGTGATCCATCAGCTGTCCACTGGCTTCCCTGAAGCTTTCCTTCATCTCCTCTGATGGCTAATGCAACTTACATTGAAATATTGTATGGCAATGCATATACCTGGTCGGACCATAAATTAAGTGGCGCAATAGGGAACCCAGCTTGGAAATCCTCACCACAAAATGAAGTGCAATGTGTATGTGGCTAATATATCTCCTGCACTGAAAGCTACCGTGGAACTGTGTAGTTCATAAATTCAACAATATCTACATAACTTATACCCACCCTTGCTATCATGCCCATCACTGAATCTTAACCTGGATCCAGAAGGTAATCAGTTTTAGGCATATTGAAATAACATGGTAAAATAAATTACCAAAATCAATATTGATTTTAGGATGTCAGAGTTTGGTGCCAGAGAGTGAGTCCAGCCTCATTCCTCTGGGGACTAGCAAGTCTTCTCAGAAGCTCATTTAAGCAGGTGGCATGTAGGTCGGCACATGCAATTGAAATGCTCAGATCTGGGCAGAAGCTTAGGGCTCTCCTTGTGACTTTGTCTGCCTTTTAATTCTTTATTCACTTCCCTTTCCATGTCTATAAACTTACAAATATGAAATGCCCACAAGCAATATCTTCTAAAGCAGAGATAACTAATTAAAAAATAGAGCAAACCACAGCGGTCATTTCAGTTGTATTGTCATCACATCAAAAAATCAAAGATAAAGAGGTATGGAAAAGAGGGTTCAACAGCTGATTTTTATACATAGCCTTAAATATGAAGGATATTATCATTTGAACATATAATTAGTATCAAAATTACTAAAGATGTATATTCTAATTTTTATGGTCTTTGGAAGAGACTGGTTATTCTTTAGTTACAAAATATCTCAATCCACACTACCTGTCTGACGGGACCTAAAGGCTCTGTGTCTATCCCTACTGGACAGCACAGGGATAATCCTGTGTACTTATTTCTCATTTGAATGAAATGGCACCATGCAAAAACTGTCTGGAGACAATTTCTACAAGAAGTTATGCTATTTCTACAATACATTCATTTTATTTTCTATATGAAATTAAAGATCAAAAATACTATCACAATAACTACTGGCATAAGATTTTACTATAACTATGTTCAGAAACTAATCTAATTTTCTAGTTTCTGGCAGTTTATTTATATGTAACATAAAATGACATGCTATGAAAAGCTGGACCATGACAATAGGCATAGACATGTGGCATTGGACAGATCAATATTAGAATGGGTATCAAGAGCTGGGCACTGAGAGGAGCACTGAAGGACACTCAAATAGCCATAAGTCAAGCATCATGATTGCAGAGTAACTCGAGATAAGACTAAGGATTAAAAGTCCTGTCTGCTGTAATTTTCCTGAAAGCACTTATCCTTAAAAGTGATTCCTAAAATGACATAAAGCAGGACTCAGAAGGCAGGCCATCAGTCCTCAAAGAGATGAACATGAGACCCAGAGCTGGCCCTCAGTCAAAAACACCAAAGGAGAGAGATGCCAAGGTAGAAACAGGTACCAAGATTCAACATAAAAAGAATAGAGATATTATAGTTGAGAGAAACTCCTTAGAGAGAAAGTTTAATGGGAAATGCTTCTGTTTATGTTTGTTTGAGATAGGACCTCACTGTGTAGCCCAGACTGATCTTGAACTCATGATGCTCGTGCTTCAACTTTCTGAATAAAGGTTTTAGAAACCTGAGCTACGATTCCTGTTTCCTAATGTAAAGTTTTATCATAAGGTGGTATAACCCCTCACTTAGCTACTTCTGCATTAGTGATCAGGATACCATAAGAAGTTCTGTCCCCTGAGATTTCCTTCTGGAAACAGAAGGCTGGATTTGAGTCTCTGATTTACAATTAACAAAATCCTCTGTGCCTCCACACCCAGCAACTCTAATGCTTTTATGTGGATCACTGACTAGGAAAACATTTGAGTAGGTACTGAGTGCTTCCTGAAATATGGGTATTGGGTAAAGGTTAGAAGCTTCAGGGCTGTAAACAGTGAGCTGCTGTGACGTAAGGTCATTGTGTTGAGTAATAATTAGGAGAGAATGAAGCCAGAGCTAAAGGAAATGTGCACACTGATAGGTGAGTGATGCTCGGTGGAGAATGAAACCCCTGAAAGAAGAGGCCCATGAGGTAACTACTGAGGAATTTCTTGGGAGCCTTCCAAGGCAGCAAGTGGACCGAGATGCATGAGCCAATGAATTGCCTGAGGAATATCAAATGGTTTTAATGGTTTTTGTGTGATTTGAGAAGTGTGTGTGTGTGTGTGTGTGTGTGTGTGTGTGTCC
>LOEQ01001844.1:272094-288775 GCA_001685075.1 Bramus lutescens
CTAAAAAGCATTACCTCAACTCTGAAACCCCCCTTTACTCACGTACATGATCATAAGAAACTCTTACCTCACCTTGTAAGAAACAATACCTCAATTAATAACTAATAAAAATGAAAAGAAGTACATAGAAACAAGGCAAAAAGTATACAGAAGCAAAGCACTCCTTTATATCTGATAGAGTGTGAAGAACTCAAAGGGCACTTTCTTATCCAGGGTACAGATTCTGACAGAACATTTGAGAAATGGGCAGAGAAAGTTTGCTTTCATCTATGCTTGGTTTGCCAAGCAACCATTTCCCAACTTCGTCTCATCTGTCCCAGGAGGAGCCTGCACTCTACTCTAAGCCAGTTCTGTGTCACCACAGGTAGGAAGAAAGGAAAGCAAGGAAAGGAGTTTGAGAATAAAGAAACAATTTCAAATAAAATGTTTTGAAACCAGAAGTCTCAGTCAAGTCTCAGAAAACAAGCTGAAAAGAGGAAGTCGAATAATGCTTCCTGTAACATGAAGGGCTGATTCAGTTCCAGCCCCAAAAGACTGGCTATTAGTTTGCAGTGTTCTTAGCTAAGTAGAATGTAAATCTCCACATTTGAATGAGTAGCTCTATTAAGAGATATGTCATGTTCCAGGAGGACACATACAACAAGATACATTGAAACCCCACATTGTTTATTTAAGTTACCAATACTCATTTTTACATACCTTATGCTATGTGAAATCACATGCCACGAAAGAAAATAGGTTCTGGGAAGGTTTGGGCTTCTGGGGAGACTCATTTAATAGGTCCTAATAGAATAACCATCAAGACCATTAGGTTTCAATGCCGATAATGAGACAGAACCAGCTTTTGCTTGGTGTAGAGATACACAAGGATAATCCTACTTCAAGGAAATACTTGGATTACAAAGAAGAGGTAGACTTGGAGTATAAATTAGAAAGACCAGACAGTGAAATATTTTTTAATCAAGAGAAAAGACTGTATGGAAAAGGCATTGTCAAAGTGAGAGTGTATTATCAATAAAAGATGATTTAACAGGGTGTACTGTCTTATGTAAATTTAGAACTTAGAAGGTTCTTTACTTTGCAATACAAATGAACTAAAAATATCAAGTTATCTGATTAAAAAAAGTATTCTACTAAAATCATTGACTTATATTGATACAAATTTTTCACCAAAAAAGTGAAAAAATTATGTGGATTTTGTTGCTATTGTTTTAGGGTTTTTTCTTTCTTTGCTTTATTTTGTTAGATTTGTTTTGAAATAGGGATCTTATGCTGTAGCCCAGAAATCAGTATGTAGCCCAGACTGCTCTCAAACTTAGAATAATCCTTCTACCTCATTGTCCAAGTACTGGCATTATAAAGATTGCCATGTCCCTGTTACCAGTTCTTTGTTTATTTGGTTGATTCGTGGATCACGTGGTTGGATGGTTGGTTTTACTTATTTGTTTTGTGTGGTTAGTTTGTTTTTAAGTTGAGCCCCCATCCAAAATTGTAGTACCTGTATCCAGATAAAGCCCAGTTAAGCAGTAAATATCATGAAGGATCCTCTTTCATGGCCAAGAACAACAAAAGAAACAAACATGCAGATCCAATTCTTGACATTGTGGGTCTGTCAGGTTATGCAAATAGAGTAAAAAAATGAGGAAGAAAAAGGCCAATGAAAGGAAGGGATGTGCATGTCTTCTCAGAGAGGAGGCCGAGGTTTTCCAGGAATTCAGCTATTCCCTCGATTCTGCTTCTCACTTGGTTCTTTCTAGTTGTCACTGTGACAACTGTCAACTGTCAAGACACTAGGGAGTGTGTCACACAGCATTCAGATGGAATTAGAAGGAAGCAAAAGGTTGTCTGGAATGCTGGCAGCCATGCTGGATCCAACTCACCTGAGGAGGAACTTCCGACCTACAGGAACCCTGCCCCCAAAGGCAAACTAGACTACTCTGGGGTAGGAGTTCAGTTAGGTAACTGAGTCAGTACTCAGAGTAACATACAAAATTAGGACATGAAAGTATAGAGATGCAACTGTTTCTAAAACCCCATTGACTGATGCCCACAATATTGAAAAAAATCATGATATTTTTGACAAAATTGATAAGACCTTTAAAAATGTGCATGTATGAAAAAAGGAAGCTTCTTTAAAAATCTAACTTAATGGTCAGTGTCTCACACACTTACATCCTTCCAGTGAGGGTTCAGTTAGTCCTTACTGTATGTTGACACGCTGCTGCACACCGTGGCCAGACATAACTTCTAAAAACCTAGGTGGTAGGGAACTATTTGAACAATTATTAAAGTGCCAAAGATGCTGAGGTCCCGGATTATGCCTGAATTTACCCTAAAGACAGAATGCTCTGTCTGACAAAGGGGATAAGCCAGTATTAGCTGAATAAAGGCCAAAGGTCATGATCCCACCAAAGGATAATGTTTTGGTGTTCTAGGCTTTAGAACACTTCGAGCACAACAAGGTACGGATGTAGGACAGCTGATCCCACTATGAAGGTGTTTTCCATGTGAAGAGTTGAAGCATATTGGCAAACATATAATTTGGCAGATTACAGATGTCAGCCAGTGGTTATAACTTTTCTTATTGCTATGACAAACACCTGACAAGAAGCAATTTAAGGCAAGGAAGAGTTATTCTGGCTAATAGTTCAAGGGGAAACATTTCCTCCTTACAGGGAAGCCATGCAGCAGGGACAGGAGGCCAGCCAGTCACACTACACCTGCACTCAGCAGAGAGCCACCAGGAAATGTGACCAGGCGACAGAGCTCCGAGGCTCACACCAGCCACTTTTCTCCAGTTAGGCTCTACCTCCTCGAGGTCCCATCACCTTCTCAAACAGTGCCACCAGCTGCTAGCATTCAAGCACATGAGCCTACATGGGACATTTTACATTCAAACCACCACACAGCACCCTGAGGGCTGTGATGAATCAAGTAGCCCAGCTGGTTAATGGAGACAGAACAAGGAATGTGGGTAAAATTGAAGAGACTGCTTTCAGTTGAGCATTTTCTAACAACAGTTGTCTCTCGCTGTCTGGGAAGACAGTGAGGTCTACTGAGAAAAATGGCAGATTCCTTAGGCTGTAGGAAAGTTAAAACAGATGATGCATGTTCCCTTTCCAGCAATGGCTTTGGACAGTCTTGTGTCAATAGAGATTCTTTGAAAGATGCCTCAAATTTTCCAGCTTCGACTTCAGACCAAGCCTGTGGGGCAGAGGGCAGGTACGCCAGGAATATCAGTCCAGTTTTCTTTAGGCACCATATTTGGGCCACTCCATCAGGCTCCACACTCTAAACATTCCTCTCTTGTGTACCCCAGAATTTTCACACACTACTCATGTTGGTTTCTATTCTTCTTTCACACAATATATTTGATTATATTACTTTCACCTCTCAACACCTCCCAGATCTTCCTTATCTCCCTACCCGCCCAACTGCATGTTCTTTCACGCTTTCTCAATAACAAAAATTAAAATAGACAGAAACATCATCTTCCAGATTACTAGTGTTCTTAATCCTTTGAAAATCAGCAACTAAGGATTTCTATAACTACCTTTATTATTTTCTGATTGCTTCTGATGGCAATTCTTCTGCTATCATAATTCAGGAGGGTTTCTTCTTTTTCTTTCATTCATTTTTATTTCATGGAGATTAACTTCTGCAGGCTTGACAACTTGTGATCCCAGAGATATTAGGATGATGTTTCCAACTGCTTCTGTGAGATGAAGATTATACCTCCCAAGACAAATACCTTGAACCTACCTTGTAATTTTTCAATTGCCTCTAGTCGATGCCTCTTCCTATTTGCTGAGTTACATTAAAATGTCCAGCTCACATCTCACCAGATGACCTTGCTCATTGAATCTGTTGACAGGCAGCATTTCACCTAAACGAGAAGGTGTCTGTCATGTTAGAGACCACTTATGGTCCTACACACACTTATTTGACTCTTTTAGCTCAATCACCAAAAGTTTCATTTTGCCAATAAAGTGAAGGACTCATTGGGTCCCAACTTTTAATTTCCTTCCCACTAACTCGAAACCAGCATCATTTCCCTTGCTGAGCCCCACACGTATAAGAAAGATGAATAGTAAACGCCCCAAGAAAACTGTTGGTACTCCTGCTGTCCGGCTTCTCTGGGTGCGAAAACAGTGCTCTTTAAACAGCCATTCAGAGCCTCTCAGAGGTAATTGAAAAGAGAAAATATTAGGAAAACAGAAGACAGAAAGTGGCAGTGTATAAGCATTACAAATATACTGGGTCATTCTCCTGGGGATGAAGGCTCATTTTATCAGCTAGAAGAGAAAGTTCAGGGCTGCCCCCAATTGGGAGATTTCTCCTGATTCAGCAGTCACGTTAAGAGCCATTGCTTTCCAGCAGCGGTTCTTGTTTCCCCTGATACTTAACTTTGATTTGGAATTGTTAAACAAAGCCCACCTACCTCCATCATATCAGAGACCTGGTGTAACCCTGAGCGATGGGGCTAGGGTGTCCAGAATTATGCTGTGGAACTCTCCACATACTAATGGCTTCATTCAGAGGAGCCATAAGAGGCAAATACTGACACAGCCAGCTTGATGGGAGCAAGTGGTTCTGAATGGAAGCACTAAATGGATTCGAAACCTGCTATTCTTGAATTACCAGAGCCCCATAAGTGATAAATATAGATAGTGCAAACTCGAGAGAGCAATTCCAATCAAGCATTTTCAGTGGCTCGAAAGAGGCCTACTCGTCAGCGCCTCTGCTACCTTGTTCTCAAATCCAAAAGGGTTCTCAGTTCTCATCTGTAGGGCAGATCTTAGAATACTCATTTGGAAAACCATGCTGGTTTTCATCTTTGTTGGAAAAGAATATTAAGTATGCAAGCAATAGCCCAAGCATTCCATACCATTCCAAACCATTCAATGCCACCAAACTATCCAAGTTTAACAATAACAGGTCTGTGGGCTGTCAGCGCTCCCCATCAAGTGTAGGCTCAGTCGCATGGGAAGAAATACAAGAGCCAGGCCTTGTCTAATAGGTGATGAGAAGGCCAAATGTAGATGGAGACTGTAGCACTGCCTTCCCTTTAGGTAGAGCAAATACAGGGTTTCACCTTTGCCTTTTCTTCACACACTGGTGAATGCATGCTTGAATATGTGTGTGAATGGTGAGAGAGGCAGAGAGTTCTGTAAGGCTGTATATACACTATAAGGGTCTCAGAAGTATAAAAAAAATATAAGCTTCACAGCAACATGGTCACCCAACTTGAAACCTGAAAAAGAAAATCGTCATTGACGTAAAGATTCATTCCTCAGCGCTCATAAGTGCAGAATTGAAGTTTGTTATAGACCATAGGATTCTTGCTACTGAGATTGTAATAGTCTATACAAATCATGAAAATGAGATTTACATGTGAAGCCAGGGACTTTGAAAATAGCTGTTTGGTGTGGGTGGTGAAGGGAGTGGGTGAAGGAAGAGGGAGAGAGACAGGGAGAAAGAGGGAGAGAGAACAAGAGTTACATGTGTGTTCAGAGATACAAGGGCCACCTTAGGCACGAGTCCTTGGCTTCAGCTTTATTTGAGACAGGATCCCCTTGGTCATGGCCATGAAGAACGGCCTAGCTGACTAGAGAGCTTCTTGGAGCTCATGTGTCTCTGCCTCCTACATTGTACTAGGAGTGGTAGTAGTACTGAGATTGTGGACCTGTGCTACAACATCCTAGTCCAAATAGGCTCTGGAGACTTAAACCAAGGTCATACTGCTTGCATGCCAAACACTGGAGTCAAGAGTCTTGTATCTGGGTGTAATCATTGCTGCATCTCCACAGAATATGCTCTTAGGCACCTCAACTTCTACAGTGCCACCCATGACACCCTTACAAGGGCTTCAATAGTCAAGACACCTTCGGGGTCTGAAACTGCATGATCGTGAAATCTCACAAAGGGTCTGGACTGTGTGCATACACATCAATTTCTGATAAGAACAATGCTTAAAGACAATAAAATAGTATAAAGCTATGTCTGTTTCTAGGGGGCACTTATACAGCATCCCCTTCTACGAGAGAGGTAAGTATGTTCCTCATTTTGCAGACGGCGAAGCTGAGAATTATTTCCCCAAAGAAACTCTTAAGTAGCACAGCAACTACTAGTGACTGTTGCTGGTTATGTTCATTTCATCTAAAAAGGTTTTGTCATTTTTACTTCACAGATTGAGAAGGAACCTTTGATGAGTTCTTCCAAGGATCAGCAAAATTTTTCTCTAAAGACCCAAATAATCCCCATGTTAAACTCTATAGGTCACAACCATCTAATCTTGCTGTCAGCATATCAACACTCACATTTAAAAATGGATGATGTCCCAAATAAAAATCAGCCATTGCACTGGAATTTGACTCTTACATGGATTACACAAGTCAAAAATACTATTTCTTTTAAGTTATTTCAATTATACAAAAAGAACAAAAACAATGTTTTGCTCATCCAGAAAAATAAAAAGGCAGGCTGGGCTTTGCCTTGTAACTACAGCTTGATTTATTCCAAACTCAACGCAACAGCTGCAAAGAAACAGAAGTGTTAACAAATAAAATGGAGAAAATGTGAATCAAGGGTTGAGAGATATCATATAAGGAAAGACTTTTCATGAAAATATTGACTTGGATATCGTTGGGGGTGATCTAACAGGTTGATATTTGCAAAACCCTAATTGACCTTAAGAAAAAATGTGTTAGGATTCCCAGAAACATGCAAGCTTTGACCATTTAATTTCCAGGATGAGATCACAGGCATGGTCGATACCAACTGTTTAAAGGCCTTAAGAGCCAGCCAAGCCAATTTAGCATTAATTTAGTACAATCAGCAACTAATGAAAGAGAAGTCAGGGTGGCCATAATATAATCAGCACTGCTCATGTCAGAGGGAAGAATTATTCTGATGCATACTGCAGGAAGAGCCTATCACCTTGAATATCAGCAGAAAGCACTATTAAGAGAATTACCTTAATAATACAAGGTTCCAATGCCAATGGCACAGGAAAGATACATTTACAACATATAGAGGTCAGAGATTTTTTTTTACCATCACCTGTAATATTGCCAGTAATTATCCTTAATTCAGTGCATGTCAGTGCTGTGAATCCACACTCTTTCTGCTCAGATTTCTTTTTGAGTGTGACTGAGCCTATTAAACCCAAGACCTTTTGAATTGCCCACAGGAATGATGTCATGACCCACCAATATTCAAATGCACAGATGATTTTCACCCCATCTTTTGCACATTTTCTGTGTTTAAGGAGTATGGTAAATATTTAGTTATCCTTTGCTGAACAGGGGAGGGGCCTGTATAAATACACAATGAAATACAACAGTGGGTATCATTCTGATGGCAAAAGATCACCTATGATTCCATAGTGAATTAGAAATAACTTCTAAGGTACATTTTTAAGTCTTCCCCTATTCTATAGCATTGCAGGGTCAACACTCTGCAAAGCACTTACTTAAAAAAAAAGTTTATCAGGCATGAAACACCACAAAATGGTGAAATGTTGATGTAATTATTTTTTCTGAGATTAGACGAGACTGGGCATATTCAAGGTGGTATGGCTGTAGACTGATGTAATTATTTTTAAGAGTTACAATTAAATCTTTTAAAATATTAATGTTAATTTTCTGGACTTAGCTCATGGGTTTGTGTTACCATGAAATCGACAGCATGAACAATACATTGTTCATATAGAGTTATTCAAAAACACAAATTTCTGTAGAGCATGCATCCCAAAATAATCTATTATTCAAGGCCACTGTCACTTCACGCTCCTTGCTGCTGCTGACTCAACTGTTTGAGGGACCACACAGAAGTCTTTCTTAAAATATTATGCTTATGTACTTTATAACTAAAATAAAAATTAAAAATTAATAAGAGATGCTCATCTATGTATCTGTATAAAATAAGATTCCATTTAATTATATGAAGCCTTGAAAAAATTAATATACTGTGAATTTGTTCTTTGAAAGCTTCATGTATATAAAGATATGCTTTACATATATGCATATGTATACATTTTAGTCATATTTACCTCCTATAACTCCTCCCAGATCACCCATGTAGCAATCCCAACTCCGTATCTTCTTCCTTTTTTTAAAGATGATAGACGGTTCTTCAGTGCTTCCCATGTATGCATGGTTGTGGGGGTCATCCACTGGAGCATTGTCAACCTATCAGAGACCACACCTCGAGAGAAAACTGGCTTTCTCTTTACCAACAACCACCAACTCTCAATTGATCCTCATCTAGGAGTGGGGACTCATGGCCTCCACCCTATCCATGCTGGAATGTTGACTGGCCAAATATCATGTGGGCAACCAGAGCCACTGTGACTTCCTGAGTACAGTGATGTCACTCTCAGACTCCTGTCTCACCCCGGCCCTCTCCAACCTCTGTCCTTACAGTTTTTCCAGCTGGCTTTCCTGTCATAGACAGTTCCGACCAACATGCTTAGAAGTTCATCTGAACTGGAACCTTACGGAGTTCATTTTAGCCATCCTTTTCAAGTCATGCATTAATTTTCCTTATTGGTATGCAAGAACACTGATGATGACCATTATTTTTCTGTGTTTTCTATTTCAGACATCTATAGTCTTGTGTAAGGTGTGTAAAGCACGATTAGTAGTCACCTGCATTTTATAAGCTGGGGACAAGAGTGCTAGTGAAGCTGCATGACTGTCTCACTTGAGTCAGACCCATCTTGGCATTTCGCATGATTCTTGGGCTGTAAAGATGGATCAGCATTGAAGAGAACTGGCTGCTCTTGTAGAAGACCCAGGCTTAGTTCTCAATCCCCAGGTCTGGCTGCTCTCGACCATCCGTAACTATAGTTACAAGGGATCTGGCAGCATCTTCTGGCTTCCATATGTACTGTGTTACACATGATGCATATACATATACTCAGGTGTGCACACACATGCACAGTAAATAATGAAAAAAGAAAAGTATAATCCTTCAACTGGTAGCATGGACATTGCTGGGGAAAAAGAAACAAAATCTCAGCATTAACTACAAAAATGCAAAACAAAAAACCTACTGTGGATGATTCTTAATCATATTAGAGTTTGAGAATTAAAAGACAGGTAGGTATTTAACCTCAAGTAGACAGACTCTAAAGCCTAACATGGTCTTTTTAGCTGTCATTGCTGTTGTTTTGTATATTTTTATCACTTAGTGTTCACAGAATAATGAGAGTTTAAAAGTTGAGAGGATATAGGTGCTGAGAAAACTTTAGATAAAGGTCAAGAGCTCATCTACTTGTCTCCTCCTCAGCTTTTATCAGGATGTGTTTTATAAATCTAAACCACATTAAAAGAAGAAAAATCATGAAAACTTAAACAAGTAGCCTATTTGTTTTCTTTCAGCCATATAATTTAAGTGTTTAATATTTGATAGGTTAATAATAAATATTTTAATATAGTATATTGCATTTGGTTATGAATAGATCCAAAGGAAATACTAAGTGAGCTACAAAGATATATTTTTATTGGGAACATGAAACAGAACATGAAATTTGATGACAATTATCATTTAATCTTTTCATGTTTAGAAACCCACTGAAAGAGAAACGCATAACTCAATTAATTGTTATGAATTATTAATTGCTCATTTGAAATGCGGTGAGCAGGACCGCACTTGTTGAAAACCTTTCTCAGTGGCTTTAACCTTTATGTCATTGGTTTTACGAGAACAAAGGGAGAAAGAATGACAGCACGATTCTCATCTTCCCAAACTAGAAAGTGACAAGACGCTGAACATCTCAGTAACTAGACAAAGGTTAATCAAGATTGAAATGAAATAGTTACTGCTGGTCCCACTCCAGCATACGTAAGTATAAGTCTCTGGGGCAAGCCCCAGGCATCTGAATTTTACTAAACTCTCAGTTGGTTGTAATGTGCAGTCGGGCTGGAAGACGGCATATTTAATATTCATACATTCTCAGAAAGACTTACTCTAGCCATGAATCAACTCATGATAGACTGAACCCAATTGAAACGCAAGGTGGACTCCAACTTGTCAACCCAGTTAGAGTTGGAGAGAAGACCCACAGCGCAACTGACGCCAATGCCATCTGACGGGCTAGCTCATGAAAGGGATTTCCATAGATGGCAAACGACAAGCAGGTTAAGATGCAGAACATGCTTAGATTTTAAAATATCTAATTTAAATACCATCTTTCTCAAAAAATCACAGCTACATATTTTTGTGTGGTATTAAAAAAGCAAACAAAGAACCCCTTCAAAATTGGAAGGTGATTTCATTAACTAAATCCAGGGATTTAATACTTTGTGTCAACACCCTAACTGCTATAATTGTTTATAGTTGATTTTTCTGAAGGGAAATGAAAACTTAAGCTACCAAATTTTCTTTACCTTAGCACATATGATGACTATTATTCTAAAATGTATGTTACCAGGCTCCCAATTATCATTTTAAAAAAATCAATATCTTGGTTACTTACTTATTTTGATAACCCTTTCATCCCTGTTAACAGCTATCTTCCATTCTTTACAAATTTCTGTTTATTTGCAATTTGTTCTTTAAATAAAAATAAACAGAGCTATTAAAATGCATTCTCACCTGGTTTTCTGAGAATAAAGAAGTAAGGACTTTATATAGACTGTGGCAGAATTTTAAAGATGCTAAAATATAGTATTCCCAACTTTAGTTAATAAACTTAAATTCTTACACCATCAAGGAGCATCATAATCTATTATTGCTGCAGATGTGAATACTTCATAATGAAAAGGCTTGAGGCCTCATTTACCTTCAATTTTTTCATGTAAAGTGAATATGAAAGCAGAATCTACTGCACATCTCTGACAGCTAAGTAATACAATGCATTCAAATGTTTAGCCTGGTTTCTGACACACAGTAAGAACATTTAGTGAGACAATCTAGCTGTACAAAATGATATCTACCTTTGCAGATTCATCCACAATGGTTTAGCTTAATACACTTAAAGAAGCGGTCAAGTTACAAAGAAATGAAAAGTATATTAGTCATGTTTATTTCCGAAAAATGAAAGTCAAAACAATACGCTCGATTAATAGCCATCATGCCTTTTTTAAAGCTGTCATTGCCACCTATAAACACAGCATTTTATCTAATATTTTGTATAAAATCATTTTTTCAGTATCAAATAAGTAAATAAAACCTTTTATTGTAAATTTTTATTCACTAAAATATACCCTAACCTTAGCAACAATTCTGTATCAATTTTAGCATCATCCTGAATCCTAGAAATTATGCCGCAATGCTAAAATGACTCCCTACCAAACATGACTTGAATTATAAGATCCCTAAACATACCAAAACTAGACACAGCTCTCCTCTGGGACATAAAACAATTTCTCAGGAGTGATTGTGGGACAGTGGCAATCCTTTGAGCCACCATCAGACCTATTGAATACATGCTATTTTCAGCATGGTGACTACTGACACCCTTCAGGATTTGTATGTCAGAAATGCATCCAGTCTCTTCATCTTTTCTTTTTCAGAACTCCTCGGGAGACTTTCTGCAGGGTTATTTGGCTATTCTTAGCAAGTTCACGCTATGTGCTATTTTTCAACAGAGTTAAGGTTTCTCATCTCACACTAGAAAGATCCTCAAATTGATACTCTTGCTTTAAAGACAATAAAGTTGTTTATTCTTATAGATCTTTAAGAATAGTATTAGTAACAATTTAATCACATGTCATGCTGTCCTTGAAGTGAAGTTGAATTTTCACAGTGAATTCAATAGCATTCGTGATGGAGTATAAGTTAATAGTTACTCTAGCTTTAACAATGCCACTCTCAGCACAGAATGCAAAGTGATGTAGAAGCATAGATTCTAAAAAGGAGGCAGACTGGCAGTGTGGTTGTGTTGCTGTCCCCTGTAGCATACTTCTACTGGTCACACTGTCAAGGGTCAGCCAACTGTGTTGATGTCTAAAATGTTCTCTTCCGGTGCTCTTCATGATTGCCATATCATTTTATTCTTTGACATTGTCTCAATTAATTTTTTCTCTTACTGTAATAAAACACAACGACTAAGGCAAATTACAAAAGAAAGCAATTAATTTGGGGCTTACAGTTTTGGAGGGTTAGAGTTTATAAGCATCATGGGAAGGAGCATGCCAGAAGACAGGTAGGCATAGTACTGGAGAATGATGGAGAATCGAGTCTTTAGAAACCTTAAACCCTGTCCCCTTTGACAGGCCTCCTTCAACAAGGCTACACCTAATTCTTCTCAAATAGTTCTTCCAACTGGGGACTATGTATTTAAACATAGGAGTCTGTTGAGGGCATTCTCATTTGAACCACAACAGAATAAGTGTATTAGTCACTGAAAAGGCATGTTGAGTGCAGAATAATCAAAGAAGAGAGAAGTGCTATTAAGGGCACCACTCTGTAAGAGCAAAGAGGGATATGCCAATCAAGAGACAAGTATTTGTTGACCCTTTGAACTTTACACTACCATAAAGGCTACATAAGAAGAAAAACCAGTTTAACACAGATCTCCTTCAAAGAGATGCTTAAGCCTGAGAAGATTGGAATAACAAACATGAAGCCCCAGAGGGAAACACAAATTCCCTGCCCCTAGCATATGTGGTATCATGGTTGCCCTATGATAGTACAGGGACACTAGGCACTATTCTAGGTCTACTCCAGCTGTACAGTTTCTTACATAGTGGTTGAAATCCTGCCTACTCTTTTTAATGTATACAGGAGAGAAAATTATGATTTATCCATCATAAGAATTCACTTCTCAAAAATGATACTCATAGTTCACAGGGCTGTTATCAAATTTATATTAAATATCTAAACACTACTGAGAACAATTCCTGATATGTTCTGTTTGCTTGTTTATTTGCATTGTTTTTTCAAGACAGGGTTTTTCTGTGTAGCCTTGACTATCCTGGAACTTGCTCCATAGACCAGGCTGCCCTTGAACTTGTAAAGATATTCCTGCTTCTACCTTCCGAATTCTGGGATTAAAGGCACGTGCCACCAACACATGGCTAATTTTTGGTATGTAATCAGCTCTAGAAATAAACATTTTTAATAATATCTGCTATAAGTAGATACCAGTAGATAACATTAATGGAGAGCTAGGAAGGATTTGCAATTGTCAATAAGCACTGTTACACCTATAAATGTAGATACCAATCGTGAGTGTTGATATTTAAACCAGATTTTCATGACAGTTAACTGTGAATGTCCATTGTGGGAAAGTAGGGGGTTGCTGCTCATGGATAGTGTCCTCAGCATGGCTTTCTTAAAATGGAAGTGGCATAGATATAAGGACTTCAATGATTTTCCTTCCCTCATGAGGTAGCAGGCATCACTGATCTACAATTCTGTCCCCAGGAAGTTTAACTAAGTTCTACAGAGTCCTTGAACACTGAGCCCCACTCTGGATTGGTGAATCCTCCCACTAGGTCCCTGAAATGAGAAAACGAAGCTTACTCCACTCACTATGACTCATTTCTCTAAGTGTAATTGCATATCCTAAAACAGCAGTTAGAGCTAACCATCTACACAGCAAAAGGAAGAGTTTGCAGCTGTGTCCCAGTGTAGATCCTAATATAATGGAAGTTAAAAGTAGTCCGTTGTTTCCCTAGGATCAGGAAGACAGAAACCACCTGGTCTTAGCTCCAAATTTAACAGCAGTACAAAAAAGACTAACATTCCTTTAGAGCATGATTTTCCATCTAAAACTTCAAGCAGAAACCAACAGTCAAAAAGGACACTGCAAACATGTTTGCTCTCATGCGAAGACAGGAGTTCACTGGTGATCTTTTCTGTCCCTCAGTGTGGTCCTTGTTTCCGGCCACAGAATATCATTGCTCACTGAAGAGTGTGTTTGAAAACATCAGTAGAGATCATGACCAAAGCTCCCCCAGGGAGAAGTCAGCACAGACAAGATTTTTCTCTTCAATGTACTTAAGATTTTCCTGCTGACCGTGTCTTTCTTTTCAAACTACAATGCCTCTAATAGATAGCAAAGGAATATGTCATGCAGGCAAATGTTGCTCTTAAAAAATTCATGCCATAAACATCTTATAAATAAAATTACACTAAAAAATATTCCAGTAGCAAGTGTATCGTGGGCCCTTGGTTGGCTTGGACATGCCACGTATATTTCATTTATTCTTCAAATAGCCTTGTAAGGATGTCCTAGCACATTTATTTTATGGATGAGAAATACGAAATTTAGAGAGATTGATTTGTTCATAAGAGTAGATGATAGAGACATTGCAAAGCCAAACTACAGATCTGAGTCTTTTTCTCATATGCCAAGAAAATTCAATAAAGGAGTTACTAACTAGACCCATGTCAAACAACTGTCCTTCACTGCTGAGAGGGGAACAGGAACAAATAATAGTCTGATTACAGCCCATCTATATCATTGGTTTGCTTTCAGTGAGGTGTAAACAACCATCCGTGTTCGTTAATGTCAGTGTCTGTGAACATGAGGAGCACAGCACAAAGGAGAAAGAGTGCTCTGGCTTAATACAAGTATTACTGACAAGGATTAGCAAAGGGTTCTCCCTCTCTCTCTCTCTCTCTCTGTCCCCTCCCTTTCTCATCACTTTATCTTCTAGCAATAATAGTAAATGTTTATTCACTGCCTTCTGTGCAGTAATCTTGTCTTTATCTTATTCATCTACTAGTGCAATGCACACTTGCACACTCAGGATACACGGGCTCAGCTCCCCCCAGCTCTCAAAGGGACTGCTCAGGTGTGTACAGAAAAGAGATACTGCAATGAGCATCCCACTGAGAAGTAGGCCTAACCGTTCAAACAATGAGGCCTCGTGTCATTGAGGGTACATCAGTTCAAGTCCCACACATCTTTCCACATGAAAACATCACTTGAATTTTCTGATCAATTACTCACATCTGGCAAAAATTCAAATAAATTATCAGCCCATTTGGCAGACCCTATAACAGTGACCTTCAGAAATCAGTGCCCCAAAGGAAAAAGAAAAGAGCGTGTGCAAGTAGTAACATATATTTAATCATAGATTGAAATATAGGGGATAATGATACCCCTATCTACTGCCATCATCGTGACAGACACTTTTGTCATTTTATTTCATCTTCACTATGTCCCTTAAATAGGATATCATGTTCGGCATTTTATAAATGAAAAAAAAAAACTAAGGCTTGGCAATGTATAAAAACTTGTACAAAGTCATGAGATGTCAAGAGCAAGGAATAAGCCTCAGAAATCCATTCTCTCCCTTTTTATTCTACACCAATTACATTCATCCTTCAAGTTCTGTGTGCAGAAGACTGTGCTATGGTGACTATGGTAAGTTCTGTAGGGTAAATGAGAAAGATCTCTTGAGCATCAGACACTCCCCCTGGTAATTTTCAGAAGGAATGAATTGTCAATATTCACAGTTGCCCTATAGCCTTGTGTGGGAGTCACAGAACCGGGGGACTGAATATTCAATGCTGGCAGAGATTTTCCCTTCTCTTCCAAAAACAATGGGCTTGTTCTTTATCAATAGCTGTGTTAGAGCTGGTGGAAAGTAATAAATTCCTGGTTCCCTTTGAGGGTCCAATATTCTCAGACAGCCAGGGCAGCTGCCAAGTGACTCTAGGATGCAGCTCTGTGGTGACATGGAAATTAACTGCTGCTGGGCTGCAGCCATCTCTGTGAGATGAGGTGACAGCCCTGAATAGCATGGCAGGAACAATATGTGGAAGCGCCTTAATTGTGGTAGCAGCTTTCACAGTGCCATGTCCATCTTACATGGTCAGGCTCCTTCTGTTGCCCTGGAGACAAGGAAAGGCAAGAATTCTCTTCATCATCGAATCATTAGCCCCAGACACACTGTCTCAGCTCTGTGTGCTATGCGATGCTTGTCATCTGTTCTGGAAGGGCGTGTAAAGAAAAGTAGAGGTGGATAAGTATGCTGGCTGCAAATATTGAAGACGGGAACTTTGTAAATATGGACTAGCCCCCAGTCAGGTTTAGGAAGACGTGCCCACTCTGAGAAGGGATAATAAGAGTTTCCTCAGACTAAGATACAATGACTCATGATGATGGGAGTCAGGTCATTTCATCTTCGTGTGAGGTGGGTGACTAATGAGAGACAGGGCTATGAGATGGGACAGCGGAAGGCATCCTGGAACTATGTGTGACTTTAACTCGAGTGAGAGGCTCTGCTTACGATAAAAGAGTACAATGACAGGGTGAGCCACAGGAATTTCTGAGCCACTCCATGGGCTGGTTGGATAAGTCATGGGTTCCAGGCTTGAACACCATTTGGTTGAACAAAATTAAAACTTCTTAAATATCAAGCAGGTTTCTCTGTTGCTGATGTGAAACTTTGGGATGAAGAATGGACTCTGGACACATGGAATGCCAGTCTTCTTGTAGGTGCACATCTCATTCTGGAGTTTCTGAATATATAGGCTCGCTCTTGCTCAGGCAAATGAGTCAAACTTCTTTGTTTTCAAGAAAAGAAAGTGGACACAGCCAAAGTCTCAGTTGGTTTGTTTACTGGGAATACTGGCTGAAATTGAGGATATCCTTTGAATACTACACAGCACATCATCTAAGCTATCATCCTCCATGAGAGGTGAAGCTAGGGGGATACCTTGTAATGTTAGGGGAGAGCATGCTTTTCGTCCTGCCCGGCTCCCGCACGGCTAG
>LOEQ01001844.1:288957-311457 GCA_001685075.1 Bramus lutescens
AAGGCAGTTTCTTTATTAATCAATGAAAGTAACACATAGACAGATGACCCTCCTACATCAATACCTCTAGTCCAGGATTAGTGACTCTGTTAGGGTTCATGTCAGTCTGCAAATGTCTTGGTTTGGCTATGCAATGTACACTGTTGCTTACTTAACATCATACAAAACACCAAACCCCACCGTGGATAGCATTCATATTTTAATGGGCTATTGGCTCCAAGAGGTCCACTATGAAAAGTGTCTCTACATGATGATTCTCTAATGATAAGTGTTAATTGTGTGGCATTGTACCATAAAATCAATGTAAAATGAATACATGTTTCTCTTATAGAATCACTACATATAACAGTATATGTCTGAAATTCTTACATTTGATGCTCCATTGAGTTCAATACATACAGAATCTGGGAACAGTTTTTAATATCACAATCAACTATAATATATATATATATATCTTGGGTATTCATGTAATAATCTGCTAAAAATATAGATTTGTCTTGAATTTGGCTCCTTGTTTTGAGTAATCTAGAAAATGCTATTCATTTTTTCTTTTGTAATTTATTTTTCATTAAAATTTTGCAACAAGAATATCAGCATTCTTTTAAAAATTATTACAGCTAGAATATTACATAAGCTGCCAGAACAAATTATTTATGTTGGAAGACTTATGTGTAAAGATATGTTTGCCTCTTAATGTTTTAAAAAATTATGAATCTCATGCTATCTCAATAATATCTCAAAAAGCAGAACATTAATTTCCAGCTAGTTGTGTGTTACAAGTACTATGAAGAAATTTCTCTCAAGATATTTCTCTTTCATTTTGTATCAGAGAGTCTTTATCTATGGAAAAGGTTGTGTTCCCAGTGTGGCACATTCTATCCCATTAACAGTAGATCACATTTTCTCAAATGTCCCAAGTGCAGATACAGACAATGACAGCATATTCTCATCTACAAGTTTGGGAGTCTTAGTCACCATATGCTACTGTCAATGAGTGAGATACATAGAACAATAAAGAGCTCCTTCAGAATCCTCTTACTTTCAATCTATTATTCAGGTTAATGGGGATGTCACATTGGTTTCCCCATTATAGCACTACAGTGGCAATCTTCTAAAAATTGTAGACTGCTAGTCTAGTGGGAGCAGAAGAACTTTCTATCATTTCAACTTTAACTTCAGCCTACTCAGGAACTGTTAGAGGTGATCAAAGGAGATTTCTAGTTATTGTATTCAGCCCAGTAGTCTTGAAGTTCAAAAGGTAAAAAGCACTTTTCACTATAAATAAACGAAGAGACAAAATTATTTTCAATGAAGTTTCAATTTCAGTGAAAATAAAGTAGGTAATTATGTTGGCTATTATTGAGGTCACTGCCTTCGTTGACCATCTGGTTTAAGACTAAAAAATAGGTATCATTTGCGATATGGACAGAAATGAACAGTGTGCATTGCTTCCTTTTTAAAGTCTGGTAAATTCAGTTGATTCACATATTACCAATCTTCATGAGCCAATTACTGGGAGGAAAAAAATGACCTGTGGTCTTTTAGAAGCTGAGAAACTCGGGTCAATGGGGGCAGGGAAGAAGGAAAGAAATATGTCATGTCTTATCATTAATTATCATTGCCACATTTCCATAGTTACTGTTTTTCATGTGACAGTTCATTGCATAACACTGTTGTATGCAAAAAAACAGTGGCACACCTGATTTATCATCCAGTTTCTGTGGTCTTCATGAAATCTTAAACTTTCTTTTCAAGCTAGGAACATTATTCCTTTGTGAGGAATAGGATTTAATTTTTCTCTTATTTTGTTCTATTGTCTGTCATCTTAGAAGGGATCAAAACAACACAGGAAATTGGGTAGATACTCTTTTAAGTCCTTTTCAATGCATAATGCCTATTCTATTTTTATTATTTTCTTCTACATCCAAGAAATGTCATTATCAATTTTTTGTATATATGTTGCTGCTACCCCTTCTTGCTGGAGCATATCAAAGGAGAAAAAGTTACGTTTCTTTGCTTTGTCTTCCTTTGCAGCTTTTCAAAGACATAAGCATATTGTTCAAAGAGAGCGAGAGATACGTTTAATTTGATTTGAGTCTTTTACTTTAGGATGGCTTTTATTCACATATCCTTTGTAAAAAAAAATCCAGGTTATGTTGTGTTGTGTTTTGCTTTCCTAACACAGAGGCCACTTGCTTGAGGTTATGCTATTCATACAGCCTCAAAATAGAACACACACTTTATGAAGGACTCCTTTTCTGAGTCCACAGCTGTCGGACAGGCTTTCAAAATACTCTTGCTGCGAAACAGAGATGTCAGCCTCAAAACAAGAGAGTAGGAGCTGGGGTTGGAGCAAAGCAGAGTAGAAAATAAGTTTCCAAGAAGAAAACAGAAACCTGTATTTTCAGCTTGAGGTCATTTCTATGCAGTTAAGTGGTTAGGAATTAGTCACAGTCAAGATTAATGATTCTGTGCAAGTGGAGGAGGGGGTTCAGCAACATCCCCAGCAATTGCTCCTGACAAAATCCATTATGCAGTGACTCTCACAGGGAAGTGGGTGTTAAAATATCACGGAAATAGAGGCTGCAGCCACAAACATGTCACAGAGGAGATCTTCCAGGGCAGGGGTTGGTAAGGTAGTATTTTTAAAACAGAGCTGAAGAGTTCCATACTCCTTGCAGAGCAAATGATTTACTTACAGATATTCTCCTGTGAGTGGTAAAAAAAAAAAAAAATCACAANAAAAAATCACAAATCAGACACCTGCCCCACCCCCAACTATCCAGATGGACACTTGGGGAGTACAAAGTAGTGAAGTCAGCGCTAGAAAGGACAAGAGTGACTCGCTCCCAGCCACCTGCGTCCACACCCACGCCCTCACTCATCTCTGCCCTGGTTTGTCTCTGCTCCTTTCTATTTGTTTAGAACGATCGAGAGCAGAAAACATTTTCCTAGGCCGGGAGACAAAACCCTGAAAGCAGTCCTCGGGGCAAAGAGTGTGCGGGCAGTTGTTCCCGGGCACCGGCAGAGTATGCCCCCAGCACAATCAGTGGCAAAGTCACAGATTGCCGGCTTTGGTTCCCGTCACAAGCTTCATGAAGGCAGCAATGATCTGGGGCCCAGTGACTGAGTCGTCCTTGCTCCTTGTACCTCACTCTAAGTCCCCTAAGCCTGCTTGGGTCGTTAGTGGCTTTGTTTACTATGACAAGGCTGTCCTGCTCTTGTCCCGGGAAGAGAGAGTTGACTTCACATCTGCTTTCCACGAGATGGTATTTCATCAGGTAGGACCAGTTTTGCACTTTGGGATAAGCTTAGCAATTAGATATACACAAAGAAATCCAATAGTTTCCTACCTGGACTATGAAATGATATCCTCCATTACTAGTGGTATAATATTGACTTCTTACAAATATTTATATACTGGCATCATAGTTGTGTGACCTGAGAGAGAAGACTCAGCCCCCTGTGGAAAGAATAGCTGTAATTACTGGATTAGTGCCCTGCACCGCCCCTTCCCAACACAATACCTTTTGGCCCAAATTTAATGCCAAACTAGAAATTAGGAGGTAGCCCAGCCGTGGAAACAAATGCTGAAAACTGTCCATCCGTCACCAAGGAACGATTCCTCCTTCGAGGAGAATTTTCTGATGGATTGCCAAGTGCGTAATATTCTCCTAAGCAAGACTGCGCATAGCAACACAGCTGGGACACATTCTGTGTTGTTTAACTCCAGAGGACCCGGCAGCCCCGTGTACCAGCAGGAATCGTTTCCCTTACTGTCTGATCTTAAAGCCGGAAGGGCAGAAGGCCGAGGAGGAAGTGCAATTAAAACCCGTTAGAAAACTCTCAACAAAGCCCATTACCTCTGTTCTATTTTAGGCCCTTAATGGACGTGTGCTGCACTGGATAACCTTCAGTTTGTTCAATAAAACTGTGTCAGTCGCTGCTCTGGACACTGGGGTTAGCACAGTAAGGACAGACACAGACCTCAAACTCACGGAGAGGCATTCTCATCTCTGCTCGTAGGACAATGTTAGGAGACGGGGAATCAGGTGGAGCCCTACACAAAGGACTTTCTAAAAGAATATTTCTTCATCTGAGGGATCCAAACATTTTTCAAGAGACACACTAGAATGTTCTGGAAGATGAGTATTCCAGAAAAAGTATTCACCTCCTGATAAAGCCAGAAGTCAAGATTAGCTCTCTCATAAAACAGAAGGTAGCAAATCTGCTGGAGAATGGTGAGGGAGGTGGAGCTGAGATGGAGGGAGGCAAGCATTGCATCATTCACTACCTGGGAAGCCAGAATAAATAAGTAAGGGGGGTGGATTTTATTCTGAGCCCAGTGGACACAGCAGGAGAGTGGCATGTTGTGGGAGTTTCCATTTCAAAAAGAGTAACCCTGTAGCACTGTGAACAATGGATTTCATGTGGCAATGGGGAGGCCAGATAAGAGAAAGTGAGATGCCAGAGGGGTTTGCTGTTGTTTTCGTCTTTTTGTTTTTGTTTTTTGAGACAGGGTTTCTCTGGAACTAGCTCTTCTAGACCAGGATGACCTCAAACTCACAGAGATCCACCTGCCTCTGCCTCTCGAGTGCTGGGATTAAAGGCTTGTGCTACCACCGCCAAGCAAGATCACAGTTTTCTAGGTGAGAGGTATCACCTCTTGTTCTGTGTGTAAAGTAAAGCAGATAATGAACATGGAAGGAGCCAGGAACTGCTGGAGTCTTGTGCTTGCCTTTGCCCTTGGTTCTAAATCTAAATTTCTAGACAGGTTAGGACCAACACGTGCCTTTGCTTCTTTGTATTGACACTGTCATGCAGATATCTCGTCTACCTGATTCTACTTAGTGGACAGAGAAATGGGAACACAAGCTATGGATGCTTGCTGGTGTCTGGCATGATGGTCAGTCAGATAAAAGAGCCTAGTGGCCATGTTCTCGGAGCAGATTGATCCCAACCATTTTTCATATGTGAGCCTGGAAGTTCAGACTCCTTTCTTGAATCTTGGATTTTTCATGTCTCAGGATGATGGTACCTACCTTAGAAGATTAATAGAATGAACTAAGTCAAAGCAGGAAAAGTGCTTAGAATAAAGTTTACTACAGACCAAGTAATCAAAAAACTTCTGGCAGTTTTCACATTCTTTTTTATCATTTGACAGAATTGTGCTGTTTATGAGGATATATCAGCATGGTTCCTTTTCATCACTAAACCTAAGAAGTACTATAAAAAGAAATCATTTTTTAGATATCTCTCCTAAATAAAAGAACTAAAATTTGTTTCTTGCTAGATGCATCATAGTCAATTCCATTTCTTCTAAACCTCTCTGTAATCAAAATAATTACCATCTGTGGGCAATCTTTTTATAGATGGGTATCTGTTTTCATCTCAAAAGCTCTCACACTAGGTAATAACCTGCTGTACCATTTCACAACCTGGGAGCCAAGACTCAAAAAGGTCAATTGTCATCTGAAAATTCAAAGCTAGTGAGTCTGTGGTCTAGGATGTGACTCCTGCTCTGTATAACTCATAATCCTTCCTAATTTTCTCAAATAAAGGGGAATAGACAGACTGCACCAGGCTACCTCCAACTATCAAACACCATCATTAAGGCCAGCAGGAAATTAGACCTCGCCCTTCTCCTTGCCCAGTGCCAGCTCAGGTTTTCAGTGTGCCTGGACTAGTTTCCAATTAAGAATGTTCTGAGCTAAATTCTTAGCCTAGTTAGCATGTATTGATCACACATTTGATGTCATTAGTCAAGCCACCAACATCAATATGAATTCATTATGGATTTCTCAAGAAATAAAATGAAAGGGGTTGGAAATCTCTGAAAACCTTTTTTTTTTTTCATTTGGTCATTCAATCTTTTCCCATTATTCTCACTTTGTTGCTCTTGGCAATGTAGTTTAGGCTCTATTGATGTTAGCATTGTAAGCTAAATCTATATTATATGCTTTATCACTTGGCCATAAAAATTCATTTATCTTGAAACTTGAGCATGATTCTTCTTTACTGACTGAACTCTTTGTCATAAAGTTTTGTTGCGTGAGTTATGTAGTTCTAGAAAGAACAAGATACACTGTCAATTTATGATTCCCTTGTTTCTTTCTGCTTGTTCCTCCAAACAAGACCATGAATTTAAAATAGCAAGTGAATAACTATAATATTAATTACAGCATTTTTAGCTGTGTAAGCATTACAGCAAACAAAATCCAAGGTTCTCAGCAGAAAGTTGTCAAAAGATATATTTGTGCTTTCCAAGACTTGATTTTCAAACACTTTACTCCTTGGTCCATATCAGGCAAGGGTCCTGATGATAATGTTGGGAATCAATGCCATGTGTTTATCAAGTTGGTGTCTTTATTCATCATGCATATCATCAGTGACTAAAATTCAATAATAACTATAATACATGGGGGATGAAATGTTTGGGGTACGTTTGGAAGATTTAGGGTCATTATAAAAATACAAACTGTCTTGTTAAACCAGCGGTTCTCAAACTTCCTCATGCAGTTAATACAGTTCCCCATGCTGTTGTGACCCCCAACCATAAAATTATTTCATTGCTATTTCATAACTGAAAATTTCCTACTGTTCTGAATCATAACGTAAATATACCTGTGTTTTCTGATACCACCTGCCCCCCCAGGAGCTGCAACCCATAGGTTGAGAAATACTGTGTTAGGCTATAAAGCAGGAGGCTTCTAGAACATGTTTCCCGCAAACCAGAATGAGTGACAGCAAAGTGAAGCTTCCATGTTTGTTTACGCAGTCACCTTGCTTTCAACTCAGAACCTTTTGAGGTGTGTTTTTCTTCCTCCTTTCTTAACACAAGTAGAAACATCGGCTTTGTGTTCAGGAAAAACTTCTATAGCTTTTCAGAGAACCTGCAAAGCCTCGGGAGTCACACACCTTGGCTCCTCAGGATGTGAGACCCTGACTGACAAGAAACCTCCCTAGGAATGCTTCTCTTGCATGGCTCTTCCAGGGGTTACAGAAACAAACATCTATTAGCTGTATGTAGGACACCAATGACAGATTAAATACATGATTCTATTTCAGCCTAGTTTAATAAACTAATGTCTTTACTTAGGTTATTTATAGGAGTATGAATGGGGAGTTACTTTTATAAGCTTCAGTGGCTCAGGAAACATCATTGAAAACTTCACCAGTACAGGTGACATCTCACAAACCCTGCATCCTTGGTACCTGCCCAATTGGCAAACAGCTCCCCTGGAAAGTCCCCACAAGAGCAACTGCACATTGCTTACACCTTTGGAAGGGTCCTATAACTCGCTCTTGACTTTGATGATCTCTTTCCCCCTCTCCACAAGGGAATGTTGCAGTCCTAAGAAAATTGCTTCGCAGCAACCTCTATCTTTGGAAAATAGGTGTGCCATGTTCTTATCTAGTCTAGCAGTTTTCAGATTCATCTGAACCTTTTACAAACAGTGAATAAACTAGCAAACTAAGCCAGCCATAGCTCAGATTCTCAGCTAGAGCATTTAGCTTTGTAGGTAGATGTGACAAACACCAAGAGTGTTATAACCTGCAACATCGCTAACCTGATTAAACCTAGGTTTCCATCCAAAACAGGTGCCAAACAGAATGCAAAAATGCACAAAAACTTTGACAAGTTAAGAGCACCTGGTGTAAAAGGCACCTCTGTCCAGAAAGGTGTGACTTGGATCCCTCTGGAGAATCAGACACAGCAGTGAAGGCAGACACCCTAGGGATGTGGGGTGAGGGGCAGCAGATGATTTTAGATTATCTAAGAGGCCTCTGCTCGCTGGGCCTGTACAAACACAATCAGAACCCCAGATGATTAACCAGTCTGAGTGGGATCATTGAATATGAAACGGCACATCCAGTGGCAGGAAAAGTGTCTGGTGCTGTGCAAAGCAGGGCTTTGACTCTACTGCCAAAATAAGCCAGTTTGCCTCTCTTTCCCCTATACCTTTTCATGGGAATCATGTGACCGTCAATCATGGTTTTAATCCCTGGAGTAAAGTAGCCTAGATAGGAGCTAAATCCAAGATACAATTCCATGTAAGACTTTAAAGTCTGTAAACATGTAAACTTGATTCCAATCTACAGACAAACAAAGCAGGGATGGCCACCAAGTAAGACACTCTGGGCAGGTTCATGTGGGTAACTCCCATCACTAGGCCCAAAGTGTTCCTCCAGTCATTTTCTGTATCCTTTTCTCCTCACTCCAGGCTACGCCCCTTCTCCCTACAAGGCACGAAACAGAAGCAAAATTTATAGAATGCCACTAAGGGGAGGGTCTTACCTGAAACCGCCTCTTAAAGGCAAGGATGAAGACTCAGATTACTTTCAATTATGCCTCAGAAATGATTTCTTTCCTCTGTAGCCCTGGAAACATAGAGGTTGTCTGACAAACCGTGATTTGGAAAGTAAAAAGTTTCCAAGAATTTCCTACTCCATACCAGACAAAAACACAGATACTTAGGATTCAAAGATTAAAGAAATGCCTGGGGTTACAGAAATAAAATATATCTACTAACTTCACTGAAAAATGCCAGCAAATGTCTTCCTAGTGGCAAGCACCTGATCAGTGTGGACAATGAAAGTTGCAAAGCAATGGCTCACTTCTGATAGCTTCGACGGTAGTTAGGAAGACAAGAAATGTACATGGAGAAGGGAAATTTGTCATAGGCTTAGTAGAACTCAAAAATATGTGGTACTTTGAACAGAGCGTCTATGTGTCAAAAATTATTCTATTTTAGTTATATATATTAAATCGTTTAATTTATATAACTGTCTTTATAGTAGACATCAGGCAGGAAATTAACCATTCTATTAAATAAATGATGATTGGTTAAGTGACCCGCAGAATCATCTCTTATTTGGTGAAACCAAAGTTTAAATCCAGGCTGTTAAAACTCCATCTTTATTGACATCTCTATATGTCTCACTTCGTAGACCATCTGCCACGTGGCTTCAAAGGTGGGAAGACATCTGTGGATCCAGGCAATCAGGGAAGTCTTCTTGGTGGGACTTGTCTAGAAACAGGACCTTGACGAATGGGTGGAGAATTTAGCAAAGGGCAGACCCACAGCAGAGTCACTGAGTCAGCGTGAACTGGGGACATGAAAGGATCAGGAAAGGAACGTGGAAAGTGCTTCAGAGTCAAAGAGCTGTCTCTCCTAGTCTCACACCTTCTGCTCTACCGCTAGGATCCTTGGGTAAGATGCATAGGTTGCTGTAAAGTGGAAATAATACTAATATAAATAATGCCTATTCTGCCAAGTTACTGAAATATTCAGTAAGGTGACATATATGACATATGTCAATTTCTAGTACTTTAATTTTAATTATGTTCACACCAGTGTGAGCCCGTGTACATGTGCGTTTGCTAGCAGAAGAAAGACTGTTTCTTAGAGCCAAGGCAGATGATAGAAAGATTCTAATCACATCCTGAGGGGCCCTGGCTACACTGTTATCCAATTAGCAGTGGGGGGCCACTGAAGGCTGTAAGTGAGACGAGGAGTGGAGAGCGCTGTGAAACACTTTCTGAAGAAATGCAATCTGGCTGTAGCACTTCTGTGCAATTTAATTTAGGGGCGAAAGAACAGACACAGTTGGGAAGCTATTTTAGAAGCAAAAAGGAAGCAATGGATATGGAATATGTGAATTTTTTCTATATATTTCATTTATTCATTCACTCAAAAATACTCAGATATTCATTGAGCACAGTCTGTTAGAAAGTGCTCTTCTGGGCATTGCATACCAAAAACCAAAACAAGCAGATTCCTAATCTTCATTCGTTTTATTAGGGGAATAAATTCAAAACCTAAGAAATAAGTGTGGAAGAAAGCAAAAGCTGTAGAACTTGGTATTTTAAACATGCCGGGTGATGGCTCTTCCCTGACTCCACCTACATCTTGTTCATTTGTGCTTAATCTAACCTTGGTAAGACCTCAGCTGCTTCAGACAGAAACTGTAACATCTGTTCTCTGTGCTTTAAATAATGTACACAGCCTCCCAATTGTATCCAAACCAATCCACCATTTTTCTCTTTCCACATCTGAATCAGATGTTCCCGAAGGAACAGCTTTCACACACTTCCTGTCAGTCACATTTTGCTCACAGAAATATCCCCCCACCTCCTGACACCCCACAACTTTGCTCTTCTTAGGGAGAGCTTTCAAATGTTGCTCTGGATTCTTCAGAGACACCACTACCCCCTCTCGGGTCATATTTTACACACCTTTTGCTCCTGTAGCTATCAGGACAGGTCTCTGTACTCTTCAACGTTCTGTTTGAAGTTGAGTTTTTGTGAAGTTCTGTTGCGTGAAATGAAGAAGTTTCAGCACGACTCACTAGCTTGCTTAGCATCCCATGGAACTTTTTCTTAAGTGAGGGTTTTTGTCATGAGTTTTTCTCTCACTTAAAGAAAAGCCAGCAGTCTTCAGTGGATAAATAGTTCTATCACTGAAGGAATTGTTGGAGTGAACGGAGATGTACTTTCCTTTCTGTTCTCAAATCAGCAAGTACTTATTAGGCATCAAGGAAGCTAGAATTTATTAATGATAAAAGTGAACTAAAGGACACCAAATCCACATTCCATGAAGTTGCTTTACCTACCCAGACAGAAGGACCTGCACTGATGATAACACATACTGTTTCTATGGCTCTCAGGGTCTCTCTTTTGATTGTAGGACTTAGAATGATGCCGGGCAGTTACAAAGCAATTTGAGATAATCACGTGATCCTTCCAATTAACAATATCCATACAAAATTGCTTGAAAAGGGGAGGTATCAGTAGTACCAAATGGAGAGTCCTAAGTAATGATGGCCACATTTAAACCTTTGGATGCCACAATCATAATCAATTAAATATTAAGCCTTGTGTTTCAAATTTTGAAAGTCTCTGGAATTTGTAGATGGGAAAGGGCAGTCTGATCTGCTGAGATCAACACTAACATTACTGGATAGATTTACTTAGGACTCATCTGTAATTGTCATTTCTTTGTCCTTTTTGACCCTCAGTAATGTATTTTAGAAAAATTAAATGTTTGGGCTCCAGTGCAGTAGCAAATGCATTTTTGAAAATTAGCAATCACTTTCACTCAGAGTCAGGCATCTCTAAATGAGTCCTGTCATCATTTTGCACATTCTCTTGATTCTATAATGCTGCTTGCCTCGCCTTGAATTTATTGACACCAATTCATTTTGCTTTGACATTGGCATTAACAAGGAAATGGCTTTGTTTCATCCTGACATTATAAAATCACCTCTCAAGACTCAGTTTGACATTGTCAGGAGGTGCCTATGGTGACAGCGAGGCTGCAGTAGACAAGAGTGACTTACATTGATTCCCAGAGGAAGAAATCATTAAGAGAAGTTACTACTGTGTGATTTCTGTAGTTATTTTTCATACTTAAATATCCCTGCTGTTTAGAAACCCTAAGAGGGTTGAGACCGTATTTAGAACTCTCTTGCCAAGTATACACGGGAAAAATTGAGTCTCTAAGGAGATATTTGGCTATAGCTTGACAAAAAGAAACCTCAAATTATATTTTGACTTTATAAATTACTCAAAGGCATTGAAATTCTGTCTTTAAAACACAACAACAACAATACACACACACACACACTCAGAACTAGTGACACAGTCAGTAATCACCTTTCAGCCCTAGACACTTGTATTTCTTAATGCTGGATATCCAAGGTCCATGGCAGGTTCTCTGCCTCCTTCTCAGGACGTACAATAACTTGAAAATTTGTATTCAGCACAGCATGGGTTTGTATAGATTATCTCTCATAATTCTTACAATGTTTCAATCCAAAATCTCCTTGCTCACGTTTGCGATGTCCCCGTAACAGGTCCACACCTCTCTCCTACCCTAACACACAGCAGCTCTATGCAGCCTTTCAGCCTATGCTCCAAATTTAACTAATCACTTTCCCAATTGGAAAGTAAACAAACAGAAAGTTATCAGGTTCCTTCAAGGCCTCCGAGACACCTCTTCTCCCTCCCCCCATCGTATTACTCTCAATGCTCTGAGTGCTCTCACCATATAAGAGCTAATGTGTGTTGCTTAATGGAAAGTGAAATGAACGCTTCTGGTCCCTCATCTCCAAACACTGGCCATCCTTTCCCCTTCTTCTAACCTCCACCCCTTTCCCAGGGATACTTTGGATCCTCAGAGGAAGAAATTTTAATATGCATCCCTGCCCTCCTATTGTTAATGCTTTCTTTTAAACAATAGCAACCACAACAAAAGCCCATACATGGTAACCTTTAACACATCATGGTACCCAGTCTGAGTTGGAGGATAGACACCTCCAAGTGGTTTTCCCACGTGTTCCCGGTTTGCTTCTTGCATGCACCTGCGCCTCCCTTCCAAACACCACCCTGTGACTGCCTTCTCATGTCTGCTTTGGCAGATATGCCGAGCTCCTACTCCAGGTGACTAGGATGAAGTCATCAAGGCAAATTTCCTGCCATTTCTTGCCCTCTGACCGTTAAGCTTTCCATATCCAGGAATCTGTGTCTGTCTACTCCCTTGCTTATCTGTCCTAATAGCTAGCTCACATGTTGTCTGCTTGCTAATAATAGATAGGCACACACCATCATAAAAAGACAGAGGAAAAGCTAGACAAATTTTTGTATGTACTTAATAAATAGTGACTGAATATCAAGTTAGGGCCTGAGACAGTTCTGCATCATGATATAACCAGTGAACAGAGAACAGGTAACAAACAAGAATAGATAGCCTATGATGAAGACATTTATAAAGGTAGAATATCACAGTCCTCAAAGCTCAAGTTTGGTGAAAGAGCTTTGTTTTCTTGAAGTTGTCTCAACTATGATTCCCTCTACCTGGAGAAGTCATAGGATATTCCATCTCAGTGATGATTGTGACTTCATCTTCAAAGATAACAATGTCTAACCATTTGCTTCTTCTATCATTACTTACCAATAAAAATGGACATCTGTCTTCAGATTCCATTGACTTCAGGAAGTTCTGCTGCTGCCCTTCTTGCCGGGGACGGTGAAATGCTTGGTAAAAGAAGGGGAGACAGTGTCTGGGACACTTGTTATGAGGATTGGATCATGTAGGAACTCACTCATTTTCTGAGCTATTTTGGGACATTTAAGATTAATTGACAGCTTTACTAGAAATGTATATTAATATCACAAATTCCCAATATTGTAGAATGTGATGGCAGAATTCATTTCTGAAATGAATTGCTATTATCATTTCAGTAAAATATACCTTTCCCAACAAAACAATAAATTCTTTTGGATATGTAAAGAGGTAAGAAACACACACACACACACACACAAAACACTGTATGTTTGTTCTTGGCAATTCAAAAAGAATAAATTAGTTTAAAGATAGAATTTAAACTGATAAAAATCAATTCCACTCTCAACAGCCAGAGAAAAATGTGGGTCATATTTGATTATAAGCTATCCCAAATTCTTTGCTAGGGCTTTCATTATATAAGACATGGAAGGTGCAGATCTGCATTTATGGAGCAGACCACAGATGAACACCTCACCATGAATAAATAGCCCGCATCTGCCTTTCTCCCAGCATAATGGCTTGTACTTGGGAAGGATGATCTATTCCTGGATGTGTGTTGCCCTTGTGTGTGAATACACCTCCCATAACAGCCATCTTTCACCTTGAGCCCTGAGTAGAGGTTGCACCTTTTCATTAAATGAGAAAAGTGTCTTTTCGGAAACCAAAGGAGAAAATCTGCAATTTCTCAGTACTATCTTTATGAGCACCCTGCCTATATCTGTGTCTGAAGGTGTTGACCTAAATAGGATTTCAATACATCATTAATGATCACTTTGGGAAAGGTGCCCAGCCTTAGGCTTGTAGGATTTGCAGCGGAATTAATTCTTTCTCAACAACAATTGACGCTTTTTGCGTGGTGTAAAGCCAAAGTCTTTAAGGAATTTAGATGGTGCTTCTTCCTCCCGTATTGGAGTTACTTGTCGTCTCTTTCCCCCTACCGGGACACGACAGCCTGTAGCTATGTCTTCTTTAAAATAAATGGGGCCTTTTTATGATGTTGTAAGCAGTGCTTTACTTGGCTGAACAAGAGAAAACATCACTCCCATAACAGGCACTCTCATAAGAGATGAACAACAGTAGGATGCTTACTCCCTCGGGTCAGAACCCATTGTCCCTTATTAAGAAGATGAGGCATGTCTGACCACTGAGCTGACAGCTTCCACGCGGTTCCTGGCAGGCACTTCAGCCCCATTCCTTGGACTTGTTACTTTACAATCAAGAAGACTGAATGTTGTCACATAAGGGCCATGCTTGCACCACCTATATTCCTGAAGGGTACAGGCACAGACAGGAGCACAGGTTGAGAGCAAGCAATGAGGAGTCTTTCCACATGATCACTTTCCAGCTTTCCGTCTGTTACTTCAGTCTGTGCCTGGTTCTCTCTAACCTTCAACGTTAAAAAGGTGAAGTTGAGTTGGGAAGCAGAGTAAACAGGTTGGTGGTTATCTGCTCATCCCCCCCACACACACACACAAACACACAACCTTATTCCCTTGGGAACAGACCACATTTCTGTATACTGATTGATACAGATGAGCACACATCAAATGAGTATACATTTCGCCTCTGAAAGAATGGGTACCACCACTGAAAAGTGACCTTGCAGGATCATGGAGTACACAGCAACTGAACACAAATGTTCACCAACCACATGCTTTGACTCCAGGCTCTCTCTAGATTCATATCCACAGAACATACCCAGGTGCTACCTTCGAGGGAGGCCGTTCACTATCCTTCTCCCTTCAGGTTTCTTGGATTGGAGATGTGAGGAATTCAGTACCCTGAAGAATTATTACTTTGCTCATACACCCTGAATTTTTTGTACTAAGGAGACTGAGGAGGTAACTGAAACACAACAAAGCCTACTTGGATTGTATTTTTGTTCCTTGTAGAACGCTTCTGTATAATCCACCTCCAGCCTCCCAGCAACTTGAGATGGGAAAGAAGACAGGTGTATTATCTCTGCTTTAGAAGTGAGGAAAGACCGTACTAAGAGGTTAAGTGATTTCCACAAGTTCACCCACCGCATTATCCACAGAGATGAGACTTGAATCCAGCATTTAATTTTCCTCACCCTTCCTTATGCTGTTAGTATATGTGAGAGACAAACACTGACTTGTTCCCATGGGATGCCAACCTAGACTGACAGGCAAAACAAGGCAAATGAAAGTAGTCACCAGATCTGTCAAACAAATCAAAACACACAGAATTACACAAGTCTAGCAATCCTTAGATATCTTATCAAACGATGGAGAAATTCCTTATTATTTTCTTTTGCAAAGATAGGCTTCTTATTCATATCAGTCATGCAAAGCTGGGGAGACAGCTATGTTAACAGCACACTTGCTTTGCAAGCCTGATGACCTGAATTTGATCCCCAGAATTCACCCCCACCCCCACAAAAAAATCTAGGCATGGTGATTCAAGCTTGCTAATTCTCTATTGGGGAGGCAGAGGCAAGAGGATCTCTGAGCTACCTGGCCAGTTAGCAATGCATACTTGGAAAGTTCCGGAAGATGAGAGATCCTGTCTCAAAAAAAAAAAATGGTGATGATGCCTGAGTAGGAACACCCAAGATCATCCTCTGGTCTCTGTATACATGTGGGTGTGTGTATGTGCACACACACATACACACACATGCATGCACATACACACACACCTAAAAATTAGTCATGCAAATTAACCCCAAAAGTTTAGAAAAGCTCACTTTCTCTAATGTTATGGTTCTCCTCGAAAGACAAGCTGGACAAGCCATGTGCGTATATACATATCAGCATGTTGGTCTGGCTCACTATATGTTCAACATCAGAAAAGTATCTGGTTAAAAGACAGAGGGACAGATGTCGCTAGTCAGTCCATGGTAAGGGCAATGTCTCCAAGTAGAGTGTGACTTCTCGAAACCAGAATTCAAAGTTAATGGCTCCTAACCAATTTCCCTACCATGGTATACCATCCCTCACGGCCACAGGTGAGAAAAAGATCAGGAATATAGTTAGTGTGCCTAGAACTTGCCCCCAAACTCCACTGCAGTCTGCAAAGTTTCTTCATTCCTCAGAATTTAACCGGCGGCATGTTCTATTTTATGTCTTGCTCACAATTTAGTAAAGCAGCCACAAAGGCTGTGTAAATGGGTCATAATCGCAGCTCTTCAGCTCCCTGCTGCCTGAATGAGTCCTCAGTGCAGGACGCATGCCTTTGTTATTACTCCGTTTGGTGGAGGTTATTCACTCTTTGACGTTTCTTTGCAAAGGATGGGAACAATTTGGAACATCTTTCCCTCAGCAATCCTGGGCTCAGTTCAGGTGGGGAAGGTAGAGGTCACTTTATTAATACAGCCATCAAGGAAAGCTGTCATGGCAACGCATTGCATCGATTCCTTGAAGTACAGGAGGCAAAGCCAAAAAGAGACACTTTCAAGTCTATAAATACAGACCCAGCATTGCTCGAGCATAGCAGCAGCTCACGGACAGGGCCAGCCTAAATGTATGACTTTGAACCAAACACAAACAGAGAAAGAAAATGTCTCTTTAGTAATGCGATGGATCATTGTGACCATAAGGGAATAAATGACCCTTTCAGTTTCAAAAGGAAAAATGAACAGGACAAGGAATGACACTAAGTCCAGGCTGTTGCCCTCTTTGAACAATATATAGGAGCAATTTCTAGGTCTTCTTTTTGACATGTTCCAAAAAGACTAATAGAACAGAAAGAAATCAAGATTTTGTAATTCGTGTTTTGAAAATAGCTTTATACAAGGTTGTATATAATGTTCAAGGACCCCCACATACCTATACATACAAATGCTTACATACTTATATATTCATACATGTGCACATATAACACATATTAGATCCACTTATACACACATACGTATGCACACACAGACACACATCACATGCTCTTACACATACACATATGCACATGTGCATATGCACACACATACACACACATTTATATACATGTATATGTGTACATTCATACATACATACATACACAATGCACACCTGCATGCCCCCCCACACACACACACACCAAAGAAAACCTGAATAACTTAGTGACATCCTTCTGGCTTTCCTCATCTAAGTTATAGGAAAAACAGGAGTAACAAAGGAAGTATTGCTTGTTCCTAGTTTCTCCCTACGAAATTTAGAGTGGATTTATAAACCATGACGATTATGAGAGCTTGTTTATCTGCTTTTGTGGCTTACTCACCAATGCTGTGAGCAGAGCTAGCCTAAGACCCTGCTGACTTCAGCCTTTCTACCAAGACTCCAAATTTCAACTTCTGGCCACACAACTCTGTTTTGCTCTCACATTAATACAACCTTACCTGCCAACATCCTATGAATATCTCAGGCACACTTTTTGAAAGCATTTCAAATACTGGAGCATCAGAGGGTAACAGGTTATGTGGCATTATATTGGTCATGCCATAAATAAATATTATTATAAACAGCAAAAGGAAAATATAGTAAAAGAAACCCTACCCCAAAAAAGGTCAAGCTATTATCAAAGGAGTATCAGCTTTTTCTGTATCTAAGTCAGATTTTATCATAACAAAAGGAATTGTATATATCAAGTAACTATTCACATCAATCCTGGGTCAAAGGTTATGAGGTATTTAAAAAGGAAGCCTCCTGTTTACTGAGATAAGACACCCCTTTACAGTCAATAACAATAAAGAACGTCTAGATAAACTTAAAATAAATGTCACCAACTAAATTCATTTTGAAGCTGATCCATACAGAAGAACACCAAATAGAGATATAACGGGGAGTTACACGTTAGGTGAAATTTTCCTGTTGTCACTTTAATCTACAACTTCATGCAGTGTAGAACAGAAAGAATATGAGCATTGTACTGGGATGTTCATTCTCATGCGAGCTCCACAAGTTAACAACAGATGTTTAGAACCTTGTGATGAGGAGTGCAGAGCCCAGTGCCAAAGAGCGCCATGATTAAATAGCAGCATCTCATTTTAGTTCATTTTGTGTTGCCATAACAGAAGGTCACAGACTAATTTATAATAATAAATAGCTACTTCAGAGCTAAAGTTCTCTTTCTTATCATAAAGTGCCAGTATTTTATAATAAAATATTGGGCGACATCGCATGGTAGAAAGAAAAAAATGTCCATTTATCCCAACATGTGAGCTTTCGTTCATCCTTGGCAATACTTCTAAAAGGTCCCACTTCTTAAGAATGTTATAATGTCAACTAGACTTCAACATGAAGGAGCCGAACTTTGAAACCATAGCAGTCTCCTATACCTGGGAAGACAGAAATGATACTATAAATGTAAACGTGTTTCTCACTCTCAGCCTAGACCTCTGGCAATTCTGCTTTATTTTTGTGAGAGATGATTTGAATTTGAACTTCCCCTAGACCAGTAGAGCTCTAGAAGTTGGAACAATTCAGAAATGCTATTAACAGATACCTCTGTCCCAGCAGTGTGGTTTGAAACCACATTTGTTAAGAGGTGAAATGTGAAATTTATTGTCTAAGAAGTGGTTCCCTAACTCCTGGACTTGGAGTCAGCCATTCCTAAGAGTACAAACCACTCATATGTCTGATACCATTCCCTGCGTTTCTCATGACCCCTCCCTTCCATATGATGTGCAATTTGCAAGGATTGCCATTCAAGCTCTAGCCTAAGCTGATATGAGTTTCTTCATATAGATCTTGTCTAGATGGTTTGCAAAGTGGCTATGAATGCTGGTATAACTGCTTCAGAGGGCATAAAGAACAAGTCACATGACAAGGATGCCTGTGGGTCCTCTTCTCCTTTCAGAGTACACAGGGTTAAGAAAGCAATGCGCTCTAGTATTTCTGACCTACCTACCTGCAGTTTCTTTAATTCCAGTGGCTGTGCATCTGTAAACTGATGTTATTTTGATCTAGAATTGGCAAGCTGGCTTCCTGTCCTTTTTTCCAGTGTGCATCAAGGATAGCTCTTTAGTTTCATGGATATGAGTGCACTCTGACCCAGAACAACATTATTTTACTCTTTATATTGGCTGAAGAATAATTCCTTGTTTGTGAGAGAGAAGTTGTACCAGCAATTATAAGACATTGAGCACCATCCTTGACCACTACCCATCCATGGCATGCTATCTCAACCCAATCATGACAATCAGAAATATAAATAAATAAATGATCTCTAGCCACTGCCTAATATCCTAATATCCTGGGAATCATAATCTCCAAATTATTGTAACCTACTCCTATCAATTAATGTTCAAGGACTTCCACAAACTGTTATTTCCTTCAGTTTTCCCAGTGTTTTTTCTAATCATTCCAAAACCCTTTCTGGCTGGTTCAGTCCATTGAGACTTAGATTACACATTTGCTCTGCCTAATTCAAAGTGCCCTTCTTCTCCTAATCTCCCACTTCATATGTTAATTCATATATGGTCTTACATAACAGGAAAGTATTTTTATGATTATTTTCATAATCATGTGACCACTCCATTTTGTTGACATTTTTCTTCCAACCATTCTTCATGGTGCTGCTTTCTCTGCATATGGCTGAGACTCTGGCCCTCTTCATTTGGACATGGTTGATATTCTACCACCATGAGATTGTGTACTTTGTGTTAGATGGCAATGACCTTTACCACCCATGTTCCACATCTCCATCTCCATAACAAACTGTCTCCTGGACCTCAAAGCAGTTTCCCCAAGTATTAATAAAACATTTTAGAAGACTTTACAGACTCCTCACAGCCAATAAGTCTAAAAAATATTCATTGACTTCTCTAACTAAATTCCTTTCTTGGTGCCTTTCCTTAATAAATTTCTTTGTGACTTACCCACATACTCAAACGCGACCTTGAAGTCACTCATGCTGGTTATGCAAGCTACCTTCCTTCTCCCCATTGCTCCAACCTAGCCCCAGCCCATTCTTTTGAGTGTCTGGTCACCTTTCCAGCAGTCTATCTTTGTCTAAATTCATCTTTCTTTTCTCTTCAAAACTCCAAATGACTCATTTACCTTTGACAGCTTCCCATTCATTGCCCATTTCCCAAACTCTGCAGAATACATATAAAATAACCACAGCCTGAATGCCCCTGGCATTCTAACCCCCTTTGTCCTATATGCAGCCCGCCTTCCAAGCACAGCCCACCCATCATTCCCTGAGATAACGTTTGTGCCTCTCAGTCAAGTTCCTGCCAACAAACAAGGTTTTCTGGGTATTTCAACAGAGAAACATTATTAAAGGAAATGGGATTATAAGTATTTGAAGACTAAACATCAGAATACGGCACCAATGTAACTCTTGGCCAGTAAGTGCTCATGCGGAAGGAACTATCACTCAGACATCGAGCAATGACAAGGAAGAAGGGGGGCTTTCCAGAAATTAATAGGGTAGATGAGAGACTTCATAAACCTTAGAACTACATCTCTGAAGAGGGCTGATGTCTGCCTCCACCTGTAGCAGTGCCTTGGAGATGCGCTACCAGGATGGTGCAGAATTCTACGTGGCTCAGTGAGAAACTGGTTCTGAGTAAAGATGAACAAAGGAAAGCTGAGATATAGAACCATTGCTGGGCAGGCAAGCCATTAAGAAGGAAGAGTGAAGGAGCATCACACACCCCCACTTTCCTTCTCTGTTCCTTCCGTTCCACCATTGTTGGTGGAATCCAGCACAACCTGTAGGGATTTTGTTGTAAAAACCAGAGAGGGGAATCAGTGTTCAAAGATAATTTCTGAACAAGCTAGGTAGCCCCTTTTCATCTCTTTGCTTTAACGCACACAGTCTCCCCATCCATGATGGTCTTTGACCTGTATCTGCCTTGTGTGCACCATTGTTCAGATACGACTCTTTTTCTATAATTTTTTCTGTTCTCCAAAACATAGACACCATCATTTGTGTTCACCTAACATTTTTCAAATACTTGCTTTGTGGTCTTTTTCTACCTTATCTGACTGTTTCTGGTTGTGTTTGTTGATTTTCTACCAAATTGTGAGCTCCTTTACAGCAGTTAGAGTGGTAACCACAAAACATAGCAGGATGCTAGTCATGGGCAAACAACTGAGGTGGATGAAACTAATAATAGGACGTTTTAATGAAATCAGCGCTAGATCCCTTTTAGAATGCATTTCATCTCCTTAAGTAAATTAGAGCTCTATGAGAACAGAGACTATGTTTTGTATTTGTTTTTATTGTCTCCACGGTGTTTAATACAAGGTCTTACATGCTGAAGAAGAGCTCCTTGATACTTAACCATCTAGTTTGTTCATTAACCAACAGAATTTTGGTACTAAATGACATGAAGATGGAGCATGAGGTTATAAGCATCAGGTAAGAACTGCAGTTAGATTTAAGTGTATTTCTAGCATGTGATCCCAGCCATTAGATGGTATTGTATGCATGGTAAAATCCTGCTCTTGGTGAATTTTAATAGGATGGGCACCATCAAGAACCTAAATGTAATGTACTTTATTATAAATTCTAAAATAATAAAATGTATGCTAAGTTCCCTTTTTCCTGTTTATTATTACCCAAGATATGTTCCCCCAGTCCATGAGATGACTAATCCCGGGCTACATCTGTTTCTTGCGTATTTACTAAATTTTTTCACAACCATCCAAACCAACTAGCAGATTATTTACATGTAGGGAAGGTATTGAATTTTAACTTAATCACTGGCTTCTTAGAAAAAAGAAGCCTCTGCTCAACAGCTGCTTTACATTCAAGTCCGAGAGGAAGAAAAACAGCTTCGTAAAAAAGAGGGGAGTGATATTTAATTAACTATTGATTTCTTCTCAATTATTCAAGGCAAGCAATTATCGATATTGATGGAACAGATATTTCCTTATGTCTAGTGCCCAAATGAAAGGAAATATCCCATTCTGCAATCTGCCTCCCAAAACAAGAAATGGTCAGAATCTTTAACTTTAAATGGAAATGGTTACCTGGATCTGTTTATTCCATGTTGCCACAATTAAACAGATATTTCTTGAAGTGTAAGCAAAATGAAATCCCTAATGCCCTTGTATACTTTCCCAATGAACAACAACAACAAATACAGCAGGACTTTTATCTGCTTTGTCCAAGAATCTAATCACCCTGTGCTGGGGAGCCATGCTTCATAGGTACAGATCTTGACATGACAAGAAATGACTGACAAAATACTGCAATTTGGGTTCAATCTAAGCCACCCACCGAGAGGCAGCTTGTATGCTTGATGCTTATAATCCATGTGACACTGCCTTGCGTACCAGCATTTCAAACATGAATGATTTATTAGTGCTAATTATACCAATGTATTATGCACCTGTCTTCTATGTCTCCCCGGAATGTTGAGGAATATAGTCACAATGAAACCTGTTTAGGCACTTTATTATTAGCCCTGTGGATGCCCAGTGCCACCTTTCCTCAACTCATTCATACACAAGAGCATTCATACGTTTATGTGTGTGGACGG
>LOEQ01001844.1:312923-332785 GCA_001685075.1 Bramus lutescens
CCAGAACTGCTGCTGCTGACCACGCTGCTGGGGACAGCCAGTCCCCTGGTGTTCTAGGGGTCATACCAACCCTCAGACAGGCCTGTGCTGTGGGGACGCAGACACAACCCAAGCGATTGCTACTATCATAGGAAACACGCACACCCACTCCAACACAGCGTACAAACGAAGAGGGCATAACTGAACTAAGCCATATCTCTCAGACTCGGACAGCACATCCGCCGGAGTCAAGACTGTTCATCACTGACTCCAGAGGAATTGGCAGCTGTTGCTTTTAACACTGCAANTCATTGCCAGCTGCAGAGCCAATTGCGGACTGGAAAGGCTGCGAGAGCGCCCCCAAAATGGAAGACAAAAACAAACTGATCTATCAACCTAAAAGGAAAAAAAAAATTCGCCACTCTACCGTGGTGCACCCTAGTACCGCTCTGCCCAGTGTGTGGACCAACCAAATAGAAGCATTCTTTGCTGTCAGGTGCATTGTGGGTATAAGGAAATCTGTTACAAGCTGCCATATTGGCCTGGTTCCGCTCCCACCTCCCCGTCCCTTCCAACCTGTGCTTCAGTGAAAGTTGCTCTGTAACCCTTGTTGGTTGAAAGGTTTCTTTGTCTGATGTTAGTGATACACATGTGTAACAGACCCCTTCCAAAGCGCAAGCCAGTCATACCCCTGTATATTTTAGCAGCACTGAGAGCCCAGTGACAGCTCACACCCACTTCACAAGAGTGGCTAGAGGAAAGAGAAAGTGTATCTATCCTTTTGTATTAAAATGAAGTTATTTTTCTTGAAATACTGTAATATGTAGATTTTTTGTATTATTGCCAATTTATGTTACCAGACAATCTGTTAATGTATCTAATTCGAATCAGCAAAGACTGACGTTTGATTTTTGTCCTCTGTTTGCTTTGGTTTTGTTTCATTGTGCAGAGATTTCTCTGTATGGGCAACGAGCGTGTTGGCATCAAAGAATATCAGTTTACATATATAGCAAGTGTAATAAGATTCCACCAAAGGACATTCTACATGTTTTCTTGTTGCTTTAACGCTGGAGGATTCAAAGAATAAAAATTCCTGCATAAATGACGTCAGGAATTTGCATTGCCGCTTCTTAAGAGGAAAGGAGCAACCCTCCGAGAGTTTCACAGTCACTTCACTGATTTTGTGTGGACCGTACACAGTCAGCTGACGACATCAGTAGCCCAGGAAGATGGATTGATAGTCACTAGCTTGGACAACGTCTGCAAAATACGGGACTATTTTCCACCTGGGAAAAATCCTAACCGCAAGAACAGAGAGAAAGAAATATCTAAATGATTGCCAAGATTATGCCAAAGCCTGTTGGCAGAGTATTGAGAGACCTTTATTTTTAAGTCATGCTATTTTCACAGATTTATGGTGATCATGTGACTCTAGGGATGCTGATCGATGTATCCTTCCAAATACAGTGTTTACATGGAGTATCATAAGAGGCCACCTGGGGAACCAGGACAGCAGCAGGGAAATTGAATGATTAGCAATTTGACTTTGAATATATTCTAAGTATTTAAATGAAATATCAAAATATACAGCAGCAAGTAGACATAACTGCTGTTCCTGAGAATAAAGTCTGTTTCAAGTACTGCCCAAGGTGTAATAAATTCTTGTTTCTGCCTTTTATTAGGCCAATTACTGTACAAGACAGCCAAGGGAGCCTGGGAGGGGGGAGAAACACTGCAAAGTTTTGGAGGGGCTGGAACTGTGTATGTTCTGTCGCGGGATAGTGCCACCCCGCAGGTGACAAATGTGTCAGCAGCAGCATCTCTCAGAATCAGAAACAATTAGGAGGCCAAGACAGAAGCTTAAAGACAATGAAGTCCTACGTGACTTGGTGGGACAATAACCTATGACAGTATTAGGTCAGAAGCCTCGTTCCAGGCTGAATTCTTCAGCCTACTGCCACTCTTTGCTGAGCAGAGGGGGAGGAAACGCCTTCTGATAAATAACCCGAGTCAAAACTAGATGAAGGAACAGCATGTCTTATTGGTTTTGTTCCCAGAAAAGCCAATTCAAAGAAGGCAATAAAAGGTAAGCAGGTAATGCCTGTTCTGCCTGCTACCCCACGTCCAAGTCGATTGAATGTTTGTTATTCAAACCAACAGCCTCTTTTGATATAAGAAATAGGGAAAGATGAAAATAAATTAGTGCTTTGGCTTCGTGCCAGAGTGGCCAACCAGAAATGGCAGATTTACATTAGAAGCATAAATAGAAAATTATATTCCCAGCTCACCAAAGAATACACATGAAAATGCTGATAGCCTACAGAGTGTGAGATTACTTCTAATGAGATGGACTTCTTATATTAAGATGGAGTTTAAGTTGTCGTATAGTTTATTAGCACAAACCAAAGGCAGACTGTGTTATTCCTGGCAATGGTGCACTTTATAATTATGCACTTATAACCTTGCCACAATGATCAGGAATCAGACAATGCACAATTCAATCCATGGGATTCCGAAAAGCTCATTCTGAAATTTAATGAAGGCCTGATTTAAATTGATTCATCTGCATTTTATCTTTATGAGGCTGTAAGAATCTAAATTGATGAGGAATATCTTGCATTCAGTGTATTTAGATATAGTTCTCTGAATTTCTTGGAGTGATGTGATCTACTTTTAATAAAAATTCACTTTTAGGTATATAACAAATGTAAATGAAATGTTCTTTTTAATCTGGATTCTTGAGTTCTTTAAAAAGCCAATTCTCTTGAAGAAATGTCAGCTGATGGGATTTCCTCCACTGCTTTCTAGAAGTCTTTCGAGTTGTAATGTTCTGTCCTGAGACAGGGCTGAGGCAAATAGGGTGTGCTAAGTTGTGCCCACATTTGAGGATCAAGTTCTTGCTTTGTGTCCTGGAAGGTTCCTTAAGGCGAGCTAACCAGCTATTCCATGAGCTGATCTGTCAACTGTCCTACAAAGTAGGAACATCACTCTTCCCACTATTGATGTGTATGAATCTCAAAAGGGGTGGGGGAACCAAAAAACGACAGCTATGTAGAGAGTGTTGCTGTGCACAGAAGTAACCTGTCTTACCATAAAGTGGGAATGAGTTGTCACCCAGCCTAAAGACCACGTTCACTCTCCTCTGCATTGCCCAGTTAACCAGTCTAATCAGATGTGCCCACAGGATGGTGTGGGCTCCTAAAGGCAGGCAGCACAAAAGGCAGTGCACAACCTTGAGCACCGGATTGGAAGAGGGCACAGACTCCACAGTTGAGTAGTTTGGGGCATGTCCTATTTGCCCTTTCCTGGACCTGGGACTTTACTGGGGTCTAAGAATCCCATTCTCCCTTTCCTGGACCTGGGACTTCACTGGGAGTCTAAGAATATTTAAATAGAAACCCTGAAATTAAGTCTTTCCTTTCATCTCCTTCACCCCCTACCACGAATAATCCAGCAGTATGGAAGAAAAAAAAACCCGTATTCTGAAGTGCGGTGTTATGTTGAAATGTTATGTTGTACTTCACCTATTGTTTTTTTCCAGGCAAAATATCTGTTTAACAGTTTCTGTGCTCATAGGATTGAGCAGGACACTCACAGGGAGCTTGGGGATACATAGTATTTTCATAACATATGACACCATCTGTGTGTATTTAACATCTGGTATGATTTAAAATTTCAGCTTCAGAAATCTAAGCGAGTTCTTTCCTTACCATGCTGACCCCCCCCCAGCCTTTATTGATAAGGAGGGCATGATAGTTACTTAGCCATGAGTTGGAAAAACATCAACAACCAGTTTTAAAAATGAGGGCTTTTCAAAAGAAACCTGACTGGAGTCATTATTATGTATAAGAATAAAAAGCAAATAAGCAACACCCCAGGGATTTTGACACAAAAGCCTAACTCTGAACAATTCTTTTAGTCTCGGGCAATCAGCCCTGGATTGTAATTAGTATTATTTGTTTGTTTGTTTGTTGTGTATGGACGCTTTGCTTACACTGGTTCCACAGAGGTAAAGAGAGGGAGTCAGATCCCCTAGAACTAGAGTTAGAAATAGTCGTTAACCACCATGTGGATGCTGGGAATTGAATCCAGGTCCTCTGCAAGAGCAACCAGTGCTTTTAACCACTGAGCCATCTCTCCAGTCTCTCACTGCTATTTTTAAGAAACATCAGTCACTTAACAAAAACATTCTGCACGTTCTGAGTATTTCCATATAGTGTTTTTATTTAAACTATATTTTTACTTTCTTACATTATAAGTAGTTTTCTTGTCCTTCTGTTACCTAAAAATGAATGCCAGCAAACTCCTCAAATAAACTGCACACAAACACAAGATGATGTCAGAAAAAAATAATAAGCATGTCAACTTCCATATTTTGAATTTTCCCCAGTCTCCGGAACAGAGACCTTCTGTTCTTCTCAGCAACTGGTGTGGTGTGTCTCCCAGGCGACCATCTTCATTAGGTTTCTGCAGAACCATGGAGAGAAGACACAGCCATGCCCTGTGCACAAGTCACACTGCTGCGTGTAGCTAGAAATGGGAAGCAACATCTGTGGAAAACAAGTTAATATTGGCTAATAAGCAGTTACTTAAGCTCTACTAGAGAAGAAAAATAGTCCCCCGACTACACTTTTAGAGGGAGCTCTGAAATAATTCCGTAAGAAGACTGAAATAATTTTGAAGGTTGTTTTAAAGTATTTGGACCTTTAGTAACTGCTGGAATCCTACTCCCTCAGTCTGCTCCTCATCACCCAAAAGCTGCCTTTAATTGATTGATGAATTAAAATCAATAATAACATTTAAAAAATATATGATGTTTTTATTAACCAAAAAATGACACCTGCTAAACTGGTTCATTATTCTACAAAACCCAATTATGTTAGCACAAAGATTTAGCTAAGCTGACTGAGGCAAAAGGTAGAGGATCGTAAGTAAAAATAACCCTCATTTTCCAAATATAGTCCCATTTTTCCCCAGAGGTATCATCTGAACTATTATTTAATTAGAATTAGGAATTCCACATTGGAAAAAAAAAAACCCTCACTGGGAAGAGTAAAATATAATTACTACATTTCTTACCTGGGCATGAATAGAGATAGAAATAATTCCTGCATGGCCAGAGAGTGTCAAGTCCCTTGAAGACATCGTATACCAAAGTTATATGGTGATGATTGCTGATAGCACCATGGTAGACCTTGTCTGTTACACAACCCATGACGGAAAAGCACACACCTAAAGTCCTGTTAAGAATAGGTGATTTGGTTTTTTGCCCCCAAGCAGTCAATTTTGTTTGTTTGTATTTGCACTCTGAAGGAGGGCTGCTCCTGTTGAGGAACCGTCTTCCCTCTGCTTATGAGAAACACTGTAAGAAAGCATCCTCCAAGGAAATAGCATTCTGCTATTTACCCCCATGAAGCCCTGAGCAATTGTTTTGGCTTTCTTGGTGTGATAAACACCTAGAGGCAAAGAGATTAGTGTCATCACTCTCCTTCTCTTTTTCTTTGCCTTTAGGAAGGTGTTGGGGGTGGGCATGGGGGTTGCTTCCAATCTGGTGTGACAAGGTCTGTGAAAAACATTTCTGTCCGCTGATGAAGACTCTGCTAAATATTCAGTTTTTTAAATTAATAGTGTAACAAATATTTGAGCAATTTTACAACCACTTAAACTTGTGTTTACATCCTGTGTAATTACAATTCATAATTGGGAAAGCAGTCAAATCTAAACACATTCTGATCAATGGTTCTCAGGCTGCCAGGCAGACCCAGCACAAGACAACACAGTAAGTGGTTTTTAAAACCTAGAATTCAAATCAATTCTGAGGGGTGAGAGAAGATGTTTAGCAGTGAAATGTTTTAAATTGTGAATAGATTGTATGTTAAAATCATGATTTTTTTTTTCTGGGCATAAAAAACTACATATTTCTTTAAAGATTAAAAAGGCATATAAAAATATAAATAGGACTGGTATAAGGGTTACAACTTACCCCAACTTTTGAAAGAATCATCGAATAATACATTGTTGTCATGGGAGGAATGATAGAGGCACACGGATGTATGAAAAACTATTGTCCTCAATCACTTCCATTTCAAATTACTGAACTCCTTTTCATATGTATTTATATTTATTTCATGACTAGATGTCGGGTATAAATTAAAAATAAAAAATGGCCCAGGGAAGGACTATAATTTGAGACCAACTAACCAGACTATCTAAATAACCTGATAGCTTTGCTATACTTTTCATAGGGACATGGAGGGGACGTAGAGATTCGCATCCTCTGGTTCCCTTTAACAACCTCCTTCCTCCATCTGAACGGCATGTGCTCCAAAACAGGTCTCAGATAAAGCTCTGAGGAGATGCTCTACCTCATTAACAGGTTGGTCATCAAATCCTCATGCCACTTGTTTCAGCTACTTTTCCTATGACTCTGATAAAAAATACTCTGAGGAAAGCAACTTAAAAGAGAAAGGTCATTTTGGATCACAGTTCAGTGATAGAGGCCACCACAGTAGGGAGTCCTGTCAGCAGAAACCTGAAAAATATGGCCACATGACTTCTGCTGCCAGAAAATAGGAAACAGTGAATGCCCATGTTTAGATTTCTCCTTGTATGCAGTCCAGGATCTGGGCCACAGGGAATGATGCTACACTCCCTTAAGGTAGGCTGTAGCACCTCAATTATACTACTTAAAATAATCCCTTACAGGTATGCCTGAAGCTAACTTCATCTAAGTGATCCAAACAAGTATTTCTAGAGGTGTGTCTCCTAGGTGACTGCAGAATCTGAGGTTGATGATCACACTAACCATCACATCTCTTGTTATAATGAAATTAAAGCAATCAGATTCTTGAGCCAATCCAAACAAAAGTATATTTTCATGTTAAATTCTCACATTAATGCATATGGCATAATAAATACATTTACAAGCCTGTGTTGAGGGTTACCTCTAATGAAGGGTAGGCAATACTCAGTTTATCTGAGAGTCATTCTTAATGAATGCTAGTACACTATACAGATTTAGCAACCTCTCTCTAGGTCTGCAAATGTAACCACGCTCAGAAAGGCTCTGAAATAACATATGTTCAGATTTGGTTCTCAGAGCTCTGAGAACCACAACCTGCTCTGGTTTCTCCATTACAGACATTTTTACTAGAAAGATCTTCAACAATATCTTTCCAACCCAGGGCATAAAATGTATGACAAATAAAATAAAATGCATGAGCCGCTGAAAGACATTTGGATCGAATGGCACAAAGCCATTTTCTTTTCCACCAACTTGTTCTATTTGTGTTGTGATTTGAGCTCACAAGCGTAAGATGAGGAGCAAAGGTTTCCCTAATTGTCTTCACACTTTCCTGAGTATATAAAGCCCTTAATTCACGCTGGATTCTCTAGACCTGCACTAATCGTCATCAATAGCTACCTATCTACAGCTACTGAGCGCCCAAATGTGGTTAGTCCAAGCTGGCTAGTCCTGTAAAAACATGAGATTTCAGAGTCTTTAGCACAAAGCATACAAGGAACTTTGTGAATCATTTTAAAATAATTCTTATATCGATCCCATATTAGAGTAATAATATTTTGGATACACTGGATTAAATAAAATGTGTTATCACAATTGATTTTAATTGTTCTGATCTCCTCTAATCTGTATCCTAGGGGTTTTTTACTTACATAAGTGGCTGACATTATATTTCTATTGAGCAGTATTTCTCTGAGCATCAAATTTTCCCATCTATAAAATGAGATTAATAGTATTCATTCTCCAGGATGAATATGAAAATGATAGTGAGGTAACAAACCTGAAATACTTGTTGAATTGTAAAGTAGGGGAATACGTGACATAGTACAGATCCCAGGACTTAAGATAGTGTGTCTTTGCTTTTTTCTGTTATTATTTTTTTGGTATCCTCACCATTAGCATTTCTTTGTTGAGTCAGACACTGATGCTGACGTGAGCTAACTTTAAAAGCATTGCTCACATACATATGCCTGTGGGCACCTTTAGACACTATAGTGAACCTCAGGTTGAAAGCTAGTTAGAATACGAAAATGTAGACTAAAACCCTGAAATATAAGCTAATTAAAAACCTCACAGCAATTTGATGCAAAGCCCCCTGGAACTCAGTTGCCTAGATCAAAATGGGTATCACGATTCTCACTCCCATGGGAAAAGGGGACAATTAGATGAGACGATTTACACGAAACTCTCCAAGTTTCATATTCAGGAAATGTCAGCTATCACCCGACAAAGCCCACTCAGTCCTAAAAGATGGCTGGCTGCACATTTCATTTCGCTGGAGTCTCCCATTCAGGCCATTCCAGCTCTTTGTTCAGAATTCCAGTGCCTAAATTTTCATCTATTTTCAGTGACAAGCAATGAAATAGGATGATGCACTTGGTAGGAGCCTTAGAGAGTTTCTGAGGTGAGAAGTTTCGTGTTTTGAAACAAGTAAGTAGTCAAGTCTTTTTGTTTACCTTTTTGATTCAATAAAGCAATCAGAAAAATTGAACAGGCTTCGTGTTTCATTCCTCAACTTGAATATTTGAGTTTTCCTAAATTGAATTATTTGACTGAAACAAACTATGTCAGAGAATGGGGGTTGGAGAGAGGAAATCAAATTCTCGTTATTCTTGTCAGCTCACGGTTGTAGCGTCGACATGGATTCTCTGAGGCCCCGTGAGATCCTACTTAATTAAAGTCTATTCGTTCTAACTCCAGCTGGCCCACTGACTCGCTCTGTGGCCTCACCCTGTGAAGTCCTCTACCCACTAGAAAGGCTCAGGGGGCTGTTAATGCAAGGAATCAATGATCAAAAATTAATTTTAAAGCCTGTGGTAAGAGCACATTAACATGAATTGAACATCCTGCCTTGTGGAGAGGCTGATCTGTAGAGCTGTGGCCCTCCAGAGGATCTGAGGACAAAATTCTGCAGCCAGAGCATACCTTGAGAATAATGATGCATGTCACTAATAACCCAGTGCTAAGTTACAAGCCCAAATTGGAGACTTTGCAGAGAAATACACAGCCTCGGTAATTTCCAGTTTGGTATAATAATATGGAAATGGCTTTTGGTGCTGGGAATGGATCAGCCCAAATGAGCTGGAATTGATAGCTGCCTGTAATAGTAAGGGCAGGAGAGAGTGATCACGTCTCTGTCCTTACTGCCTTATCTAGGACTCTCCAGACGTGACAATTTTAGGAAGTGAGCCTTTAAGTGTGTTGTGAAAACGTACTACAATATCCTGTGGTATAAAGCATGGTACCTCTAAAATCACTTCAACAAGAATTCGGAATTAGAGCCCCCTTTCCCAGGGAGGGAAAGTGTTTCTGTTCTTGCAAAAAGTAAAAGAAAATGGTAAGCCTAGAAAAACTGATGTGGGCATGAGACAGTAACTCAGTCAGTAAAGGGCTCACCTTGAAAGCTCGAAGGCCCAAGTCAGATCTCCCCCAGAAGCGTGGTGACGTGAGCTTGTAACCACAGGTCTGAGGACATAGAAACTGCAGATCTCTGTTGCTTGGTTGGCCAAACAACCTAGATTATTTAATGAGCTCCAGACCAGTGAGGGACTCTGTCCCAACATAAATAGGTAGATAGCCCATAAGGAATGATGGTTAAGGTTGTCTTCTGGAGTACACGAGCCCACATGCATACATGTGCATGCACACACACACACACACACATAAGCACACGCATGTACACACTCACACACATGCACACAGATGCACACACACCACATACCACAAACCTGTGAACACACACATGCATACACATGCATATACCACATACCACACACCCATGAACACACATATGGGCATACATGTGTGCATACACACACACACACAATAGAGCAATCATATCTGTCCTCTGGACAGCAGGGCAATACTTCTCTTTTATTGGGGGACAAATATATTGTACATGAGTGGACTATCCACTTATTATCCTGATTACAACGCACTGAAGTTGGTTATCTGTGGTCAGTGACATAGGAATCAAAGAGCTTTGATATTTTCTGTAATACAGACAGCATCTTGAGCATTGCCCAACAATCATCTCTCTCAGAAGTTATCAAAGCATGAAAAAGTCATGAGGAAGTATGGAGACAACAGTCGCTCTGGATTAGCATACACTGAACTATGAGCTTGGTGAAGGTCATTGTAGGGAATGAGATTCCCTCATCTCCTGGCTGTGCATTTCTTTATCCAAAGCCCCTTCTAACTATCAGAGGACATAGGTGTTCAGTATGATTTAAAATCCAGTGCCAAGGCACAGCAAAAGGAAAGGTTCCCTTTCAGGAGTTCATACTCCAGCTATATCTACGGGTGGCAAACATGGACACAGCACTGAAACAATATGTGGAAAGGGACCCGCAATCTGGGGACAAGGAGTAGTGATGCCACCTGGGATGGAGGTGAGATCATTTTACGACAAAATGACATTTCAGTGGGCACACAAATTAAATAGGATATTGATGTTACCAGTATCTTGGGGGAACCCTCACAATTGGAAGGCACAACAGAGACAGGATTCAGAATAGAAGAATGTGTTTTAGGAAGAACATGAGAGAAGTGTAGCCAAAGGGGCTGAACAAAGGAAAGACTGGCAAAGGAGGGGAAACACAGGAAGAGTCCACGTCATCTTTTACAGTGGTATGGAAATTTATGCAAATATTGCAGTGAAGATTTCTGGGAAAAAATGAGGGAAGTAAACTCCTTACAAGATTCTGCCTTTCGCAATCTTATTTCTGTGCCATGTTACACTAAGAGTACCAAAAAGAAGTGTTCAATAAATGCCCCAAGACTGAATGAACTCACAGATGCATGGATAAACCAACTGCACAACAGTGTGTCCAGACAGTCTGTACCATCTTATTGTAAAGAATGAATATCTAACAACCTGTACCAGGTTTTGAGTGAGAAAGCAAGGTTGATAAATATTATAAGCTAACCTGCATTCCAAAAGTAAGGAAGCCGCAAATCACGGAAATGTCTGAGGAAATGTGTACACGTTCATGAAACAGATCCCTAAGCTTTCACCAGGGAAGTGACAGTCACTGGCAGTGTCCCTGGACCTCCCCTTGCCACATGTGACCTTTCCTTAGAATATAGTCTCCTTTGTGTGAAGGCCTCTATGACATTTACCTAGAGGCCAATCAAAGTAACAAGAACATATTTAACACCCCAAACCCATGAGCCCGCTCCCTCATCCTCCCTCTATTCCCATCCCAGGCCATAGTTTCTTATGTCCCTGTTTTCCACACCCCAGGGTTTGAAATCTGTTGTCCCATATCCAGTCTTCGAAGTTACATCTCCCACCAGCTCCTCTGTAGTGACTGCCTTACCTCTCTTCCAGCCTCTTCCCCACTTACTAAAATTCTCCTCTTCTCCAATGTGCCAGTGGCTTCTCCTCACAGGCGGAGTCCAAAGGGCGCTTGAATAGCCTTCCGCTGTATCCCTCCCTATCTTCCTACTGAACCAGCCTCACCCACTGGCTCCAGACACATCCCCTGCCTTTTCCTTTAGTGTGCTCTCTGCACTGAGGCTCTGCGTTGGCTTCCTGGAATCTTCGGTCTCTAGACAATTTCTTTAGTTTGCTTAGGAATTTTTCAAATGTCACTTCATCAGACAGGCCTGTCTCCCTCACCAGTCACCTTCTCCTTCTTTGTCTTTCTCTGTTGTTTTCTTTTGTTTTTCCGCCACCTTCTCCCTACTGACATTATAGTGTTTGTTTGTTTATTGTCTGTCTTTTCCGCTAGAAGGGCTTGGAGCACCTGGGATGGCATCCGACATTATAGAAGATACAAAATAAATATTTGTGAAACTGGTAAATGAACTGAGGCCTCGGGAGACACTGATGCCAGTGCAGTTGCCTACAGAACCTGAATGAGGCCTTGAGGCCCTTGTGAGCTGTGCTTCAGTGGCCATCACTAATCTCAAAGTATTTCAACCTAGGAGATATAAACAGAATGCCATCTTCGTACAAAACCATAGAAGCTTTAATTTTTATTTTATAATAGAGAGCATTTTTACTGCTCTTAGTTGAAGGACCTAATAAAGTCGGGGACAAACAGGTATATAGTAAGTTTTTGCTCAGCCTGCTTTCAGTAGAAAAGGTTAAGTGGAGAAAAAGGTTGTGAGACTCATGTTGTATGAATTTAGCCAGCAGTGTAGTAGCTCAATTGAATTCGGAAAGTATTTCCTTCCAATGTATGCCCTGTTCTCACCTCTCCCCTCTGTGACACCTCGGTGGATTTGGAAAGAAAGAAGAAATGTCTCACCATTAACCAGCAACACCAGAGGAGCCTCCCTCCCATCCTCCTCCAGCAGGATGGCCTAAAGTGATCTAGCTACTCTCTTTGTTCTGGCATCTCTCCATCATTACAGGGAAAGGGGAGATGTTATCCTGTGCTTACATGGGACTCTTGGAGGAAACAGTGATCTTGCTTGTGTTTGTGACAAGAGCCCTTAATTTACAATTGACATTTGCTGTCTTTGAACATTAACACTCAGTCACTCAGGTGACATGACAGTCTGACAGGTCCCAAGAGCTTCCTGCACTGCCTCGTGCTCCAGTGGCACTACTGGGATAAGTGTTAAAGAAAGACGAGGGGAGACAGGTGGCAGTGGAGGCTGCTTGTTCGTCTCCTGGTCTCACAGACCCGAATAATCACACAGAAACTATATTAATTTCAACACTGCTTTGGCCAATGACTCATGCATGTTCTAGCTAGCTATTACATTTTGAATTAAAACATTTCTATTAATCTGTGTATCACCATGAGGCTGTGGCTTACCGGTAAAGGTTCTGGTTGTCTGTCTCCTTCAGCAGCTACATGGCGTCTCCCTGACTCTGCCTATGCTGTATGTATCTCTTCCAGCCTGGCTATATTCTGCCCTGCCATAAACCAAAGTAGCTTTATTCATTAGCCAACAAAAGTGACACATATACAGAAGGGCATCCCACATCAGACAGGGACCCAGCTCTTCATTAGCAAAACCCCTTTCAGCCAAGGTTCTCAGAGCCCCAAATAAGCATTAGGAGGAATTATTATTCTCACTTTACATAAAGAGGAGAAACGTTTGATTTCTTTAGTAATGGCCTCTTACAGCAGTTTCTAAATGTAATTACATTGGTTGGAAGTACCAACTTATGCTATGAAATTACCAGTACATTACATGAGAGAAATAAAAGGCAGCAGTATATCATAGAGCTTAATAAGTACAAGAAATTTCCTTCACATTCTATATTCTACTCTCAGAGGGGGCCAATCATGGACATCATCACTGTGAGGAAGTAAGGGACCATGGCTGAATGTTTCAGCATTATCCTGGGAATACAGGACTGGCTATGCAGCTGGCACAGTGCTGGGAACATTAGCAGACCTCATTCCCTTCTATCCCCAGTCCACCTCACTTTTCAGGGAACTTTGGCTTAAGGGGGTAAGGAGCTAGGTGTTAGAGTCCAGGATTGGTGCTATTTCTATGGCCCACAGCACAATGACAAGACCAGGACAGAACTGATCTCCATCTTGGAACATTTCCAAGTTTTGTTCTATCCATGTATACTACACGGGGTGTACCCGAGCCATGCACTGATGAGCTCAGAGAAAGAGCATGCTGAAGAAAGACACAGTGGCCTGCCCCCTACCAATAGGCCTCCACTACCCATTAATAGCCCAAGCCTCTTTCCTTGTTTGAGGAAATAATTGGTAATGCATGTTATAAGGGTCAACTGACTGGTTTTGTAGCCCAGTTTCTCTACTTGGTATTAATTTATGAGATCTTGATATTAGCTTATCTTTAGCGTGCCTTAGTTTTTTTACAGTGAAATGAATTCAATACTATCTAAGTCATGCTGTTTAAAAGAATTCAACATGCCACTGAAGAAGCACTTAATAAATATTGGATATTTGAATTATTGTTGCTATTACTATTAACTTCCTTTAGTGGCTTCATATACTCATATTGCTATCTTTTAATTTTTGTCTCATGTGTATGAGTATTTTTGTCTACATACATGTCTTTACACCATGTGAGTTCCTGGTGACTGAATGAGCCCAAAGAAGGTATCTGATCCTCTGGAATGGTAGTGGCAGACAGATATGAGCTACCATGTAGGTTATGGAAACTGAACCCCAGTCCTCTACAAAAGGAGTAAATGCTCTTAACCCCTCTGAGCCAATTTTCTAGTCCCTACATCTACTGTTCTAACTTCTATTTCTGTAGCTAACTCCTCTGTCTCTCTAATCTATTCAACCTTCTCCTGAGAGGTGCCAGAGATGGTAGATTTGAGTAGAAGCCAGAGAACATGCATGGCTCTACAGGAATCAAGTCCAGCTGACTAATTCTGATCTTGAGCACAAATAGGCAAATAGTAGGTACCCATTTTTCATTTTACTGTGTTTCAAATAATCAACATTGTCCTGAAATTTTCCCTTGTGAGTTTAAATATGAGACAATACCAAATAACAATTTAAAAAGCAAGAAATTCAGGAGCTGAAATAAAAATGAAATAATGGGGAATCATGAAAGAAGGGAGGCAGAGGGAGTGACAAAATGAATTCCATTTTGTCCTTGGGCACAGGGATTCCAAGACTAGAAGGGCCTTTAGCTGCCCCCTCAATTAGCTGCCCAGGCACTTTCAGTCAGCACATTCTAATGGTTTGATCACCACTAGATATTTTTGGCTAGACCTCCTCTCCTTCATTCTTACTGCCCCCATTACACTCATGGCAAGATTTCTTTGCACACCACTTGAACTTTGCAAATTCTTGTCTCTACATTTCCCTAACCAGTTCATGTTGCTGCCTGCTGCCAGGGAGCAGTATGGCATACACTCTGAGGAAGCCAATTCTGCCCTTTTAGGAAGACCTTTGGAGATATCTATTTTAATATTTAATGAAATCCATATGCCTTACCATTTTCTGATATGCACTAGTAAGTCGGGGCATTGGTTAAAGAACATATTTAACAGCCTCTCTGTTTCAGTACCATGTAGATACTGAACACTAAGTTATGGTCACAGCATAGCAGAGACAAAAGAAATTGTGTGTCAGGAATAGGCAGAAAAAAATCATTCAGACACATCACTAAACAATGCTTGCTTACAGAGGCTTCTCATTTAAAATACCACGGTCATTGGGTAATTTCATTAATAAGTAAACTACTTTTAAGTATATGAATACATGTGAAAGGGGTCTCAGATGTTGCCAAAGAGCAGAACAAGAGACTGTCCTTTATCTGTGTTCCTCCCACGTCCACGCACCTATTTGAGTCCCTATTCGACCATTGATTTCATTGCTCTGGGATAATTCCACCTGAAAGCAACAGAGAGGAAGTGAGTTGAGTTCAAAAAGATAGACAACAGATTAGAAGTGTGGAGAGATGCCACAATTCAAATGTCTTCAGTGGCCACCATTGTAAGATCAAAAGAATAATGGGGATTATACACCTTGCCTAAGAGTACCCACATTCCATTTTCTTTCAAAATTCTGGGAAAACAAAGTAGTTCAGTAGGGCAAAATTGCCACAAGAGAAGCCTTTGCTCACCTGCCCATTGGGTCTAACCTGGGGTTACATGACCTCTAAGGAGTTGTGTGTCTTTTGGAAAGAGTTACCAATTTTTAGAATCTTGGAACCTTGGTCTTCTGCTTTGAAAGCTGATATATGTAGGTAGACTTTTCTGTTCCTCCAGCAAGCTTCCAAATAACCACACAGAGGCTTATTAATTATAAATCCTCAGCTATAGCTTAGGCTTGTTTCTAACTAGCTCTTATAACTTAAATTAACCCACTTCTACTAATTTATGAGCTGTTGCATGACTTGTGACCTCATCTTGTACATGCCCTGCTTTCTCTACATCTGACTGGCGATTCCACCCTTCCTTTTTCCAGAATTCTCTCTGTCTGACTCCCCTGCCTTTAACTCTTCCTGCCTACCTATTGGCTATTTAGCTCTTTATTAAACCAATGAAATCAAAATACATCTTCACAGCATACAAAAGAATTATTCCACAACAGACATGCAATGCATATGCCATCTTCTAGGATTCACAGATACAGCCTCTGTTTTCCCTTACAGAAGGGTATATGTACGTGCATGTGTGTAACTGAGACCTGAACCTAAGACCTTTTCCATGTTAGGCAAGCACCTGACTACCTCTACTGCTTAGCTAAGCTAAGTCTCAGTCCCACGAGAGTACTGTGAAACCAGGAAAACAGAACTTTAAAATGACCACAGAAGAGTTGCTTTCATTTCCCAGTTACAAAGTTCAGTTTGCTAAATGACACTAAATCATAAGCAATGGCCCCTGTGTTCTTTGGTTTCTAAGCCTTCCCATCTTTATTAAGATTTCTTCCTCCTTGACCAAGCTGTCTTTAGATTACACAATGTCCCACATTACCCATCTCTGGGTGGTTCCATTCCTGGCCCACCCCTTTTCATCTAGAAATTGTCCTCTGAAGATAAGAATGAACGTATGCACATGGGTTATTTGGAATCTCATCCACCTGGGCAATAAAGCCTTAAGAAAACAATGTGTTTTGAGACAGAACCATAAACTATTTGGTAGGACCTTATAATCTCAAGGCCAGGAATCACAGAGGAAAAGAAAATAGTGCAGAAAGGCAAATTCAACCAATGTCACAGAACCATATCTGTAAAAACAAAAAAGATTCTTCCTGAACATAAAAGCCAAGTCATGTGACCTCTGCTGCCTTGTGAAGAAGAGAAATTCTCTAAATGAAATCAGTCAGAGGGGCAAACCCAAGAGGAACCTCCTGGCTTAAACCTGGGCCTTGGGGGCAAAGGGTAAGTCTAGGAAATCAAGCAGAATTGAAGTTCCTCTGAGAGCAGTTAGAATGGAATGAGGAGGTATTCACAAGTCGTCCCAACTCCTCCCTTGCTGACAGGCTTTGGCTACTGAATTGGACACTCCACTTCTGCTTTGTGCTTCTGTCTCCACACACAGTCCTTGTAAATGTGACCATGTGATAATATGACTACAGCTTGTTTCTGTCTCAGAAACTGTGCCTAGAAGGTACCTCCCAGCTATGCACTGTGTTAGGAGAAAAGATAAAACAGGTTCACTGCTGCATGATGCTCAGATACATTGATTTTGAAATAGAACATTAGGACTAAATAGGATCTGAGACTCATATATTCCCTGGAGAACAGCAGCCCCTCCTCCATGGCTCCTTTTGCATCTCTTGGAACTGAACAATAAACCATCCATGGCATCAAGAGTGCTCAGAGCTCAGAGACCACCAAGGATAGCAAGAAAGCAATCTTTTACATCCTTGTTTACTCAATCCCTGTATCTACTTGAGTCTCTGACTTATGAAAACACAAACTTTGATGCTCATACAAGGACCAACTTATAAGAAATATTATAAAGAATCATAAGAGAAAAAATGACTTTGGAGTTACTTCTATAGTCTAAATCATGGGGAGAGTTTTGAATGTAAACAGCCACCCTCCTGCAAGGGAGTTATTGATAAAAATAAGACTAGAGGTATCTGGACTCCAGCAAGAAATGACAGGTCACACAAAAGATGCTGTTCACATGAACTTAAAGGAACTATATTCAAAGATATGAGCAAAAAATGTTGAGATCTTTTGGCTGGAGAAACAGCTCTCATCCTCTTGGCCTGGAGCATCAGAAGAGCCAGTCATCACAATAAAACAAAAGAGCCTGGCAACCAAAGGAGACAGTTGATCATCCATAAGGGAACAGCCTCTGCCAGTCTTCATGTTGGCAGGAAGGGATCCTGGGGAATGAGCCACTATTCTCTGCTCTTCTAGATCAGATCTGTGCCTATAAGTCAACCTCAGAAGGGATCCAGAAGGCAAAGGAACCCATGCTTATGATCCATGAAAGACCTACGAGAAGTAAACCAAGGCAGGGACAGATGAATACAAGATTGAGGTAGGTCGCAGGGACAAATGGAGAGTTTGTGGCATCACATTAGATAGCTTATTGCTCCCAGATACTGGCTGAATGGGTCAGTCGGAGAAGTCTCACCATAGCCAGCCCAAATGGCTCAATTAAGAGTATACACGAGAGGTCGTCTCATGTTATTGCATCTCAATTCGCAGCACCCTGCAATGTTAGCAAGCTTCTTGTTCCACAAATAGGGGGATAAAAGATGCTTTGCTTCATAATTTTCAAAGCAGGCAGTGGAAGTTATAGCCTCAAGCACCCCAAAAGCTATCTGGAATAATTAATGGTCCTTGTCTTGATTTTCTAGTACTATGATAAAACATGACCAAGGCAACTTATAAAAGAAATTACTTAATTGGCTTATGGTTTCTGAGGGTTAGAGTTCACAAGGCAGAAAGAGACAGTGGCACTAGGAATCAGACACCTTCTCCAACAAGGCCAAATCTCCAATCTTTCACAAAGAATCCTACCAACTAGGGACCAAACATCCAAATATGTGAATCTATGAGGGCACTTTCATTCAAACCATCAAAGCCCCGTTGTAGTGGCCCTATGATTGGAGGTCACTAGTGTCTGGTATAGAAACCTAGCCTCAAAGGAAGCCCACAGAGTCCCTGTTCCTCAACAGGCCAATCTGCTCTGAGAAGACCAGAACTGACATACTACAACTACAGGGAAATCCCAAACATCCAGGAGACCAGGAAGTAAGGCCCAGAAAGACTTCTTCTGCTAGGAACCACATAATGAGTATTTTAGGCCTCATGGGCTCTGGTGTCCTCTGTTGTAGCTACTCAATTAATTCTTTCACTACAGCTCAAAAATAGCAGAAGCCAAGGAAACAAATGGGCGTGTGTGATACTTTGAATGTAATTGGCACCCATAATCCCAAAACATCCAGGAGACCAGGAAGTAAGGCCCAGAAAGACTTCTTCTGCTAGGAACCACATAATGAGTATTTTAGGCCTCATGGGCTCTGGTGTTCTCTGTTGTAGCTACTCAATTAATTCTTTCACTACAGCTCAAAAATAGCAGAGGCCAAGGAAATAAATGGGCGTGTGTGGTACTTTGAATGTAATTGGCACCCATAATCTTATAGGGAGTGGCCTATTAGGAGGTGTAGCTTTGTTGGAGTGGGTATGGCCTTGTTGGAGGAAGCATGCCACTGTGGATGTGAGCTTTGAGATTTCCTATGCTCAGGATACTGCTCAGTGTGTCAGTCAACTTCCTGTTGCCTATAAGTTGTAGGCTATTTCTCCAGCACCATGTCTGCCTACATGCCACCATGATCCCTGCCATGATGGACTGAACATATGAACTGTAAGTGAGCTACCACAATTAAACGATTCCTTTATAAGGGTTGGCAAGGTCATGTTGTCTCTTCACAGCAATAGTAACCCTAACTATGTGACTGTGCTCAAAAAAAAATCTTACAAATACAAATGAGAGACTGAATTTAGCAATAGTTTGGGGAACCCTGATTTAGAGCGTTGGATTTAGTATAGTCATATAATCCTGCCCTCATTTGTAGCCACAAGTTTCATTGTTTCACATTTCACACCTACATCCCATTCCTGTTCCCTACTGGATTGCAAGCTTCATGGAAACAGAAACTTGTATATTTATCTGGTTGATACTCACAATTACAAGAATGGATAAAAGAATCAATCAATCAAAATATAAACATCATTAAGATATTTAACATAAATATTATGAAGATATTTTATAGTTCCATTGTTTACAATAACCTATGTTAAACCCTACTTTTGTACTTGTTCTTATTTTTTAAATATTTGGTCAGCAGAAACTATGAAAGAAATACAAAATACCTATGTGGGTCCTAAATTGTGGAGAGATGCGTAGTGCAGTGCCTTAAAGATGGCGCCGGTTTCTGCCCTCCGCTAGCCCGACAGCGAGTGCTCTCTGTGATAAACAAGTCCTTAT
>LOEQ01001844.1:334191-349755 GCA_001685075.1 Bramus lutescens
CCAAACAGACTAGGCTCCCAGAAAGCCAGTACATGCAGTAGAATCAAAACCCAGGGCCATTGTCCTTGGCTTCTCAGTCTGCCCTCATTGTCAGCCAGATTCAGAGAGTCCAGTTTGATCACATGCTCCATCACTTCCAGTCCAGCTGGCCTTGGTGAGCTCCCATTAGATCAGTCCCATTGTCTCAGTGGGTGGGTGCACCCCTCACAGGCGAAAACAAATGACCTGTTACTTTTATTCCAATCTAAGTAAAGTATGAATTTCATCTTTATTGTTGTTCTTTATCTTCATAAAATGTGGTCCTGGTGTTTCTATTTCACTAAATGATAAAAATATCTTTGTATTCACTCATGTTTCCTTCTGAGCTCAAGCTTCTCCCACTGTCCTCCCTGTGGCAAATGTTCAGTAGTCAGTCTGAGCACTGGGTAAAGGGAAAGGGTGATATCTTCCTTTGGGCTCCTACTGCTGTGAAAAGACACCATGACCACGGCAACTTATACGGAAAACATTTAATTGAAGTGGTGGACTTACAGTTCGAGAGGTTCAGTCCATTATCATCATGGCAGGGAGCATGGTAGCATGCAGGCAGACATGGTGCTGAAGCTGAGAGTCCTACCTCTTGCAGGCAACAGGAAGTTGACTGACAGTCACACTGACGGAAGCTTGAGAAAAAGAGGTCTCAAAGTCCGCCCCCACCGCTACACCCTTCCTCCAACAAGGCCTTGCTTCCTCATAGTGCCACTCCCTTTGGGGACCATTTTCTTTCAAACCACCACAGCTGGTTAAATTACTAAGAACAGACACGGGGGAAAGATCCACACTGCTGCTTGGTACATGTTGGACTGAAAACACTACGGTTTGCTCAGTACCAAAGGTAGTTCTTGTACGCCAGTCTGTGAATGGCACATAGCCTTTTAAATAAGCCAGATAAAGAGAATCATTGAATTCCTTGGGTACATGTATGTCTAAAATTACAGGCTAGATCATGATCCAATCCCTATTTTTACATCCTCAGATAGCCTAATAAAATCGATTATTACCTTCTGAAAGTGTGACGCGAATACAGATAATGACAAATGCTGCCTAGAATTTTACCATAAATAATTAATGTAATTAGGGTCAATAACTGCAAGATATAGTGAGGAACAAACCTAATCACTCCCATGCCTCTTTTGAATTTCTCAATTACTTTGAGAGATAATTACTTTTAGAGAAACTACAGTCAAGTAACAAAAGAAGATATTCCCAGTTATGGCTCTTGAGCAGCCAGTGGGCAGCTTTATTGATGCCATCCACCTGGAATTAAGTGCTGTGTAGTGAGAAAGCTGGCATATTTTCAGCTCCAATTGACACAATTTGGGATACACACATAACTTACATCTACCCCCCTAACACCGTGTGAAGAGACATCATTGGAGTGAGAAAGTGGCTGATACTAAACATTGGGGGGAAAGTATTCCAGAATGCCACAGATATTCTGAACAGAGTGTGTGGGATGTTCTGATGATAGGGCTTTCACCATAGTTAAATCTTGTCATTGGAAAAAAAATGAAATAAAAAAATAAACATTTCTAGCCAAGTTTCTTCGAGGAAAGCTTCCTTGGTTTAAATTTGCTAATTGCAGACAGGATGTACCTGCCAGTCCTCATTCATATGCCATGCTCCTTGGGGTCATCTTTAAGAGAACAACCCAGGAGGTGTTAGTCGCTATTTTAAAATTCTCCTTAGGGGAAATAAAGCACTGTCCCAGAGCAACAGTGTGCACAAAAGGTGCCTGGGAGTTACAGAGCTTGCAATCTGATCCTACGGCTGCATGAGACCTTTCCAGTTGGACTGTGTGGTGGCAATTCAAATAGTGATAGAATATACTCAACAAAGAGTGGCAGATTGAAATGCTGAAATTGACATCAACACTCAGTCAAGGGCAAAGATTGAACTAAAAGTATTTAGAACATGGGAATTTGACTCCAGCAGCCCAAATCACCGAATTAGGAACATTAACGCCAAATGTACGCGGGTGACCTGGGTGAAACATCCCACCTACCAACTCCCTGTAGGCAGAAGAGGATTTTGAGAATAAAGAACAGAAAGCAAATTGATTACAGTTAAAACATCTTATTTATTCAATTTTCGCTAAGAAAAAGAACCCATGTGGACTTTTGTTAAGTACCCTCCACTTCCCGCCAAGTAAGGATTGGATGAGGCAAACTGCTTTATAGCAAATGCCCTTCAGGCGGTGGGATATAAGAAGGAACATCCGACAGTTTCTGCCATCAAACGGCTTTCAATCAAACCAGTAAACCGGAAACTACCACACCATGAATTGTTTGCTGACACAGAGAATAAACATATGGACTACCCACGGAAATACATAGAGGACAGTGTCATTCAGTCTTGGCACATAGTGGGAACGGGTTTAATTAACAGTAAAACCCAGTTCCAGTTTGCTCCAGCCAGCAGTTTAGGACCAGATAAAAGATCTTTTATAAAGCCTATATGCTACTTTGAGAAGCATTTTAGTTTATGATCCATATGGTGGCTACTAACAAGGGAGAGATTGAAGCTAATTAGTGATGGAGTCCTGCTAGACGTTTAAAGCGTTAAGCTAGAAAGAGCGTCTTCCCCATTTAGTCATCTGTTGATGGGTAAGGAGATTTTCTGAGCATTGTGAGTTAGATATTAGACTCTTTTATTTCTTTATTTCTTTTTTAAACAATCTTTTCTCATTTTACATACCAATCCTAGTTCCCTCTACTCCTCCAACCACTTCCCCATCTTCCACTCATCCCACCGCCATCCACTCCTCGGAGAGGGTAAGACTTTCCCGTGAAGAGTCAACAAAGTCTGGCACATCACTTTGAGGCAGGACCAAGGCCCTCCCCCCCTATATCTAGGCTGAGCAAGGTATTCCTCCAAAGAGAATGGGCTCCAAAGAGCCAGTTCAAGCACTAGGGATAAATCCTGGTCCCACTGCCAGTGGCCCCACAGACAGCCCCAGCAACACTGCTGTCACATTTAGAGCATCTAGTTTGGTCCTAGACAGGTTCCCACCACTGTCAGTTCAGAGTCAGTGAGCTCCTACTAACTCAGGTCAGGTGTTTCTCTGGGTATTCCCATCATGGTCTTGACCCCTTTTCTCATGAATGAAAGAAATGAATGAAATTTAGGCTCCGACAATGCTGAAGCATACATGGGCAGTCCTTTTGCCCATGGCAACAGTATATGGTAGTTCTGTTGAACTTGTCCATATTGGGTTTCATGGTCTAAGTTGATGGCAATGACTGACCAGGTCTCTCCCTCAAGAGGGCACCAGATCTCATTACAGATGGTTGTGAGCCACCATATTGTCCCTAAAAGACCATGTACTGGACTGGAACCTGTCACCTACTAGAACCTATCTTTAATCACTATTTATCAAGCATTTACAATGAACTGGTTCTGGGCCAAGAAGCTCATGTGATGTACTACAACTAAGGCATTTGATATCCCTCTTGGTGGGAATTTATAGTGTCCTACAGAAATATGGAAATAGATGACCAAGGAGTCCTAATGCTTTGCCTTGGAAACAGATATGAGAAGGAACAGTAGAATTTACACAAAGGACTTTCTGACTCCAAAGTCAGTTTTGGCCTGACTGTTTGCCAAGGACAGTGATCGCTACAGGCAATGTAGGGAAAAAGAAAGTGAAATCCATGACCTGTTGGAGGGAAAACTGAGAAGAAGCAGGTACAAAGCCCAAATGGACAACAGGTGCAATGAGAACTGTGTCCTCCCCCCACCAGCTCCCACCTCTGCACTCACTCTATGCTGTGCATCAAGCCCCCATGCTGGTTCCTTGTTTGCAACTCAGTGCTTTCACAATTGGTCTTTTCCCCAGTTGTGAACACTTTCCCTATTGTTGCTCCTATGATTCCTTCCTCGGGTCACTAAGCTTTCAGCCACTATGCCATCTCCCTAAAGGGACTTGGGCAAGGTGTCACACTTGTCATTGTATTCTGCCTTTGTTCCTTTTCTATACCATTTAGCAATAATTGTCAAGATCTCTCTCTCTCTCTCTCTCTCTCTCTCTCTCTCTCTGCATGTGTGTGCATGTATACCTGTGTGCACACAAACATAATTTCATCATCCCTCATTGGCACCCCAGTTAAAATGCAAATGCCATAATTTCATTTTGCTTTCTGGTGTTCAACATATTGTAGGTGTGTAAATACCTGTGAATCACTGGATGTGACATCTGTGTGACCTAATGTCAGGAAGGCTCAGCAAGACAGGCTGCATGGGTAACAGAAAAGGAAGACTACATGTCCCTCTGCGCCAGTTACTCGGCCAAAGATCTGGATCTATGGGCAGAGTTGTTAAGGCTCTCAGAGAAGTCTGCTTCGACAAGAAAGACAACATTCTTATTTTTGTCAAATAAACTCCCTTCTCTCTATGAGGGACCATTGTGGGTCCAAAATTGAAATTCCAAGCAACACCTCCTGTCCCTGTGCGGACGATTAGCTCTTTGCTGGGACCACATACAGCTCCCCTCCTTGTCAGCAAGTCTGAGTCTACAACTATCTCTGTCGGGTTCCTTTGGGAAGCCATTTGTGATATTTAGGGCACGATACTACACACTCTGCTGCACCATGATATAGATAGCCACGGTGAGAAAGTGACCCCAGCTACTCTCTGCTTTGGAAAAATGGAGCCAAGGGTTTCCATAACTTAGAAGTGGGCCCTGAAACCATTATTCCTTACGTACTAGAAATCATTCATATAAAGATGATTTTCGGTGAAATACTTAAATGAGAGAATGCTTCCAGAGGAGAAATGAGCTAGTAGTTTCCAGGGGTGTGCTCTATCCTGATCCAGCTTGAATGATCACTCAGTCTCTCCTGTTTCTGATTGTCTGAGGACAGAGTAGGTTCAGACAAGAGCCTGAGCAGAGGCATAAAAGCCCCTCCATTCCCTAACTAAGGGCTCAGTCCCAGTCATAGCTACCAAGAATTGTTATTTAGATAAGAAAAAAAGCATACTTCTCAGAGAACTATTTCATAGACATTAGATGCTTCTGTAGCCTTCACTGCTGAAATCTCATTTCTCAATGTATAACCCAGACCTAGACACACAATAAAGTATGGAAATGTACCCACATACCAATGGCCTGGATATCAAATTAAGGTTTTAGATTAGTTTTCTTCATACTGTGACAACAGATCTGACAAAGCAAACTAAGGGAGGAGGGTTGTGTTCTCATTCCCTGTCAGACGAGATCTAAGTCCATCATAGCAGGTGAGGCAAGGATCAGGACCATGAGCTGCTGGCCACGTTGTGTGCACAGTCAGGAAGAGACTGTGCACAGAGACAGAAGAATACTACTGTTGCATCTTTTAGTGTAGTGTAGATCCCAACTCTCATCATGTTACCATCTATACTCAGGGTGGGTCTTCCTGTTTTGTCAAACCTCTCTGGAAGCTCCTTCACACACACACCCAGAGGTTTATTTCCTATATGATTCTAAATCAGGTTGAATTTTGGGAGTAATTTCCATCATCCTCATAGCTGGAAAAGAAGCCCTGCATGCCCTGCATTGACCAGGCACAGCATCCGTGTGTTCTCAGACAAGGTTGGGAAAAAAACAGGAAGTGGGATGGCACCATAGCTAGTCATGAAGAGGGAAACAGCGCATGTTCTCTCAACCAAGCTCACCCTTTTCCCATGACCAGCCATTCCTGCTTTAAAGCCCATCCACCCAGGCTACACCCAGGCCAGTGGCTGTTAGTCTTGATTGTCAAATTGATGGAATTGAAGGAAGCCCAGGAGAGAGGTAAAGTATATCTGTGTATGGGTCTGTAAGGACATTTTTAGACAGGATTAACTAGAGTAGGAGACCTCAATATGGATGATTAAGACCATCATCCAAGAAGGTACAAGAAGAAAGCCAGTGCACAGTTCTGTCTCTGCTATCGGGTCACCATACAGTGACCAGGCTCTGATACATGCTCCTGACACCGTGTGCGCTGCTTCACCAGAGACCCAGAAACATGGAGGCAAGTGACCTCTGACATTGTGACTCAAAAGAATTCTTCTTCCCTTAAGTTATTTATGCCAAGTATTTTATTTAAGTGATGTTACGGTAACTAACACAAAGCCCGATCGTGAGAAAAATTCCCTGCATCTTTAATGCTTCTTTACCCATCCTCATCTCACACACATGTTAATATGTTATTAAACTACAATTCAAAATTCGGCAAGGGCTTGATATCTAAGAACAGAAATTCTCCAATCATGCTCTCAATTACTCTTGAAGCATCTAGATGATGATTGCTCTGATTACTGAACCCTCTATTATGTGCCAATGGCTTAATTCAACTAAATGGGAAAGTGAAGACTTCAATACAATCAAATGGGTAGGCAGGCTTTCCATCAGGAAAATATTTAGGAAGAGGATTTGGGACTCTGGTGAGGTCTTCTTGCAACATAGCTTGTCACTGACAAAAGCAGGGCCTAAATCCAAGCTCATCTAATGCATCAGTGTCCCAGGTAGGTTTTTATTGGTGTGATAAACACCAAAACCGAAAGCAACTTGAAAAAGAATGGGTTTATTTAGCTACCATCATCAAGGAAAGCCAAGGCAAGGAACTGGAGGCAGGAACTGAAGCAGAGACCACAGAGGAATGCTACTTAGAGGTTTGTAGTGGTATATTATTTGTATTTTCATAAATAAATCTTGCCTGAAGGCCAGAGGCAAAGCTAAAGTCACTGGAGGTTATACAATGGTGACACACACCTCTAATCCCAGGATGGATCTCTGTGCGTTCAAGGCCGCCCTGGAGTACACAAGATCAATGCAGAAACAAATTCAGGTGATGGTGGCTCACAACTTTAATCCCAGTCTGAGGAAGTCACACACTTTTAATCCCAGCATGAGAGAGAATATAAAATGGGAGGAGAGGGAGGCTTGGTCTGCTTTGTTTGCAGTCAACAAGTCTTGGTAAAGGTAAGATTTCTCTAGTGACTTGGCTGCTTTGCTTTTCCGGTTTTCATGCTGAACCTCAATTTCTATCTCTGCTTGGTTTTTACTATTTGTGCTCTAGTGGTTTATTCACCTGACTTGGTCAGCTGGTTTTATCATACAACCCAGAACTATGTTCCCAGAGTGGTGATGCTCCCAATGAGCTGAACCCTTCTATATCAATCACTAATAAATATATTTTTAAATGCCCCCAGACTTTCCCATAGGTAATCAGAAAGGAGCATTTTCTCAATTGAGGTCCCTCTCTCAGATGATTCTAGCTCCAGTAAAACCAAAAACCCCCACCAGGACAAGCAGTCAGTCTTCATAATGGTAACACTTCATTAATTGCATCCATTATCAATGTAGTCAACATGTTAAATAAATTTCGATGTTTTATTTATATTTTATACTCATTTCTTTTCAGTCTAACTTTTTCTCTTTTTTTGTATGTGTGTGAAACTGTTAAAGAGGTTCATCTGGACCCTATCCGTCCCATTCTCAGCATCTTGTCACCCTCTGATGCCCAACGTTTGTTCTTTTTCAACAATGTTTCATGAACGTCTCTCCTCCAAGAGGCTAGTGTTGTCCTATGGCACTTCAGTTCTATAGGTATTTTCTTAGTCTTCATGCTTTTCAGTGTCTCCTCAGTATGTGCTCTTTCCGTCCAGAAAGTCTACTCCTCACTTTCATAAGATGGCCCTTGGCCATCTAATGGATCTTTCCTGACTATTCTTCCTTTTTCCCCTCAAAATGCATTATTCAACTCCTTGTCTGCTTCCACTACCATTAACTCTAGTTGTACCCGAACTACAGGGGACTTCTCAGTTTCTACTTGGTTCACAGATCAAACACATCTTTTCCAGCTTATTTGTGCTAATGTTGTTTTTCATTTATATCAAAGACCAGAGAGTTCTAGTACTAGATGCTGGAAATGCAGTCATCTTAGACATTTCCTTCATCTTTTCCAGGTGAGTCCTTTAAAGATTCTTCTGGCTACAGACACGACCCTGTTCCTCATATCTCTTTTAGTCCACTGGCCCTGGCTAATACTTACTCATATTGCTTCTTGCCCTTCTTATTGAACACATCTTTCTATTTTCCTATAAACTGATATGAAAGCAGTATTCCTACATGTAAGATCAGCTGATTATCAGTGCAGAGCCAATTTTCTAGGACACTACAACCTTGCTTTCTAACAAATAGTCAAACCCACAGAGGTTGAAGCCCTTATATTAAATTGTGTATTTTTGGCATGTAAACTATACGTGCCTCTCATAATTTAAGTCTAAGTCATTTCTAATACCCAAAGAAATGTAAAGATATGTAAATTGCTGTTTGTCTAGGGTTGGTGACCAAAAGCCATAAAGTTTACATATTTAGCACAGATGTAAGCTTGTCCAGTATTTTCGGTCTGTTTTTACTTGAATGTCTGGATACAGGTCTTAAAGATACAGAGGGCCATTTGGACAGTTCACTGCATGGCCATTTAAGAAGTATAGTACAATCAAACTGACAGTTTCTTTCTCAGCAAAACCCAAATTCCTCACCACAGCTTTGTCTCAATTAGGACAGGATGGGACTGCAACAACCAATTTGCAAGCCTTAGTGTTCTAAAGGCATGCATTCAATTTTCATGCTTTTAAAGTTTGATGTGGGGTACAATGACTCTCCAAGGAGTCCCACCTTTATGCAATGGCTTGGATTTACATTTCCATAACAACATCTGTTTTTATGATCTCAAGGCAACAGAGGTGCCAGATGCAAAGTTGAGTAGCAGGAGACAGACTTCTTCCTACAGATATTCATTGACAAAAGGAAATCACATGGCTATGTCTGATTTCAAAGGATATGGAAAATTGCCCCAATCTCATGTACTTAATAGACAGCAACACAATGACAATTGTTTGGTTTAATCTTTAAAAAAGCCACTCCAACGACACAGATAACTCTGATTAGACCAGATTAGACCAAGCTAAAATGCCAGTATTTAATAAATATAGAACTCTTGGGTGGACCAAGACAGCATGGAGGGAAGAGGAGCCCACACAAGCCCCAGAGACCACATGTTCCTTCTCCCTATCCTCCCGCCCCCCCAACCCTAAATACCCTGTGGGAGGGATCAGCACTTGGCAGGCTGTGAATTGGAGTCCAAGTGTTTGGCAGGCTGGGAATTGGCGTCCAAGTGCCTGCCAATTCCCAGGCCAGGGACTGGGATGACACTTCCAACTCAATATTACATTCCAGACTCTTTGGATATAGTGGTGTTAGAGGGCTGGGGTCTCACTTTTGACCAAACATCCCAGAGTCCTTGGATATAGGGGTGACTGCTCAAGTCTGGCTAATTTCTGCGGGCATGTGAGAGAGGGGAGAGCTGGGAGTTGGTGCACTCATATTCAGCGAGAGGAGTGGCTGGAGTGGCATCCGGTTTGCTGTCATCCTGGAGTCCTTAGGCAGCTGCTTTTTGAGGGAGATGAGAAGGCTAGGAGAAAAAAAATATTGTTATTACCAGTCCTATGCATTAACTGCCAGGAAGAACGGAACAGGGAAGTGCCCTGGTTGGACAGGTGAGACTTGGGTGTATCAGATACAACCAGATTTTAGTTGGTAGGTGTCCTTGATCTAGGAGAGCTGGTACCAAAGGTGATGTCCCAGGAGCTGTTACAGGTGTTTGGTGTTGTCCGGAGAGTGCTTTTGTGAGTTGGTCTTGGCCCAGGCAGCAGGAATGACCTGTAAAATATGCTTGAAACTGGTTGAGGTTAGTGCAGCAGAACTTTTTCCCAGAACCTGTAAGAGAACTGGAACAGATCAAAAGGCTATTGCTTTAGGTTAAAAGATAAAGGAAATCGGGAACTCTGACCCTCTGAAGACATACCTGAAGTCTGTTAGTCCTGGTCTATGAAGCCTCTGAAAGAGGCACACCTGTCTGTATTTTAGTGGCATGGATGAAGTAATGAGTTAACAGTACCTTAAGTTGCCAAGTGCCATTAAACAGATCTGGAAGGGATAAATGAGCAAAAATGAGGCAGCTTTTTAGCTATAGAGGCAATCCCAAATCTTCTACTTAGTCCTTGGAGAACACCAGTCTTAGAAGCACTGCTTGCCATTAGCTGCTGAGTACAAGAGGCCCAAAGATTTTTTCCTGTTGGGGGAAGGTTTGGTCTACCTGTCTTGGCAGGTGATGAGATAAATTCTCCGGGGTGAAGAAGCATCCAGGAAGCTGAAGAGGTTGAAGGTGGCTTTTTGCTGTGTGAGTAGCTTTGCCAAGGCCAAGGGCAAGCCTGGAGGCAGAAGGTTCTTCTTGTAATCATGCATCTTCTTGGAGGAGCTACAGGGTGCTGTGGAAGCTGCATGTATCTGTTAGAAGCTTTTTTGTTAAAATGCCATAATCTCAGATCTGTAAAGGCACTTTAGAACTAGGTACCATTACTTGTTATTTAAACTGGGCATACAAGCTAAATTTAGGGGTACATTTTATCTCATTAGTTACAACAATGAATAGTGCTAAGGTTTGGCATGACTTACTGATTGCTGTCTGGTCTGTCTCCTGTTCATCTAACCAAATTCATCTTTAGCTACTTTCATCTCCATTTTATAATCTAAATACCACTAGAGATAGCTCCATATTTCACAAGCGTAGTATCATTTGATTCCATGTTGTCTTGTTCAGATTCCCAGGCTTCAAACAAAGGTCGTATATCCTACAAATCTTTTCTGATTTCTCAAGGATGCATTAGGTACTCCGACAGTGTGTTTGCATAGAGACTTCATTTGCTTTTTTTTAACGATATACTTTTCATTTAAAGATGAAACTATTTTTAGGTTATGCTAAATATTCCTTATCAAAAATGGAGATCTTTTTGAGAATAACCAGCATGTATCATTCAAAAGCCACTGGCCAAATATGTGCTCACAGATAGCCAGAAAATGTCAGTGCAGTGTCTACCACTTGAAGTTCAAGTTTGGCAACACTTGGACCCCACCACCTGCTTAGCTTTAGCTCCTGCTGTGCCCTTTATCTCAGAAACACACTATCACTTTCACTGCATGCTCATCTCCTCATCCTTCTGCCTTTCTTCTCACTTCACCCCTATCCTGGATTCCTTCCTGACCACAGATTCTACCTGTGAGTCCTTACAGACTTTTCAAAGATCTGCACGGACTTCCAAAGGCTGCTTCTGAAGACAGCTCCCCTTCCTTCTGCTCTGAAGTCACATCCCTGTTCCCTGAATACTTGTCAACCTTCATCCATAGCCTATAAAAACCCTTCATCATATGTAGTGCTCAATAAAGATTGGCAAGATGAATGTCGAGTGTTTGACATAGCCTAAAATTCTCTCCATTCTCTCCCCACTCAGAAACAAGAAATGGACTTCGAAGAATCCATTAAATATTCAGCACCCCATTCCGTCCCCATTGACAAGCTGCTGGAACAATGACCCTAGAGTATAGAAATATCTATGTCAGTTTAAATGAATTATCAACAATCAGCATTTGCCAAGGAAAGCCAGTAGATAGGTCTTATTTGCTGTTTTGCTGCATTCTTTCTTCCTACTGGATTTATTAATGTCCATATCATCAGAGCTATAATAAGCTTTAAAATTAATGTCCAATGTCTTTTGTAGCTTAAGACTTAATTTATTCACCAAGCCTTGCTCCCTGGTACAATTAGATTTTGATACATGGTCATTTCTGCTTACTCGGGACTTAGGAGAAAAGGACTCCACATTTTGAATGGCCTCATAAATATATATTGAATTTAATTTTCTAACATGCAAACCCCATTTTCCTGTTGTTTGGGGGGTTTTCAGGAGTGGAAGTCAAACAAGTTTTATATGTATTTTCATTGTGTGTCATTAATTAGTTCATAAATCAACATGTCTTAAAATCGCACAAATTACCCTAAAGCCAATATGTTTAACATTGGAACACACAAGTGCATTCTTCCCTCTCATCTCTGTGTTAAAAAGCTTTTGTTACAAGCAATTAAGATTGCTGGAGTCATGTGGACACCAATGAGAAAGAGGTTAATGATATTTCACAAATGTTGATCGCATTTCTGTATTTGAAACAACATGTTACTATGCATTTGGTATGAGAAAGACACAACATGGGAAATCCATAGCACGCTGAGGAATTCCTGAAAACACTTTCTCTTTTATTTCTTCTTCCACCTTTTATCATCTTTTTTCTCTTCTTCTCCTGTAGTGGCATTTCAATTGTATTTTAATGAATAAAGCTAGCCTGAAGACGTGAGAGTAAAGTAGTCCCACTGGCCAGCCTTACAGTCCAGGTAATGGTAACATACACCTTTAATCGCAGCAGACACATTGGTTTGCCACATAAACCGGGAGGTGCATGCCTTTAATCATGGTTGTGCACATCTTTAATCTCAGCCCTAGAGAGGATTATAAAATGGGAGGAAACAGCTCTCAAACACAGTCTCGTTCTGAGATTCCTGGAGGCAGGATCACCATTTCAGACTGAGGTTGAGATAAGAGCCAATGGCTGACTGCTTTGTCTTTCAGGTCTTCAGGTTGAACCCCAATTTCAGTTTCTGAGTTTTTATGAATTGTGCTTCATTTTCTCTTTTGCTTCTTTTTAAATTATTGACCTCTTACTCACTTTGCTACAAGATAGGCCTCTTGCAAGAAATAACAACTAATTTGTATTTCCTATTGACTCCGACATATCTAGCAAGCCCTTTTAAATTCTGCACATCTAAAAGTTTCTAGTTCTACCTGATTCAAGTTTCATCCATCTTAACACTCAACATGTTGCCACCTAGAAAAGAACACACATAAAATTAAATGAAAAAGAAAATTATCATTTGGAGTTTGTCAGATAGAAACTGCCACTTCTTAGTGGTTTTGCCCAAACTACTTGAGAATAGTTGACCACTGTTGGTCAGCTCACATTCCCCTTGAGTCTTCCACTACACTACAGGAGTAACAGGAATCCTGGCTGATTGTTGTCTCAGAGATCTGCATCAGAGGGATCCACTGTGTTACATCATCCTCATGCTGCCATCTTAAGAGTCCATGTCAGGCTTAAGGAGGTGTGATCAAACCCTCAATCCTCTATGGCATTGCCATCCTCTCACTCTGCAGCCATACTGATCCTACTATGATTTGCATGCCGCTTGGGGGGTTATGGTATTGGGACATAGTAGAAACTTGAAGAAGTAGGGCCTAATGAAATGAAGATGAATGGAGATGTCCTTGAAGTGGGTTGTGGGTCTCTGTTTTTACTCTCTTCCCTTTTGGCTTCCCCATTGTGAAGTAAACAGCTTTGCTCTACCAAATCTCTTCGCCATGGTATGTTGCCTTGGCACAGGCCCAAAGCATCGGAACCAACAGGATTGGACCCTACAAAACTATGAACCAAAGTCAAACTTCCTTTATAATTATCTTAGATAATCATTATAGTCTTAAGAACAAAATAGTTCCGTTCTCAGTCCTTCCTCTACCTGGAAGATTCCTGGAACATATTTCCTGCAGATAGACTTATGTCTGACTTTTACATCGCCTTTACATCCTTGATTAAATGTTACGTCTTCCACAAGGTTTGCTCTGCCCACTATATTAAAAGTATCCGTTTTTATTTCTCCATTTCTGTAACATAACTCCAATTCCTCCATCCATGATATTTACCATGATACTTATTTTCTGAATATACGTTTATTAATATGTGTTTTACTTCTCGTCTTCCCTTAACTCTTTGCCAGTCTTCCTTAAAGACATATCACAAGTGGCATATAGAAAATATTCTTTTTCTCAAATAAATGAACGGACACAATGCTAAACAAAAATCAGGAACTGATCAAAATGAGAGCAAAGGGGATTTTTTTCCCCATACCAAAAAGAAAAAAAAGCAAAGATCTAATTCTATCAAGGTATGGTAAGATGCAAGAGGTTTTAGCTGAACATCTTGTTTTGTTTTGTTTTATTTTGTTCATGGTTAATTTTCAATGAGATCTAGAGTTCCCTAAATCCTGTGGTGTCTCCCTGCAGGAGACATTTCCCTACAGAGTTCTCTGCATTGTCAAAGCAGCAAGGGGCAGGCCTTACACTAATTTGGAGCTTGTTCAGGGCCCTGCCAGAGACAGCACACATCTTCAATCTACAGGCAACCTGCCTGGAAGACACCCCCTTCAGCATCCACTCAGAGCTGGTTACACCGGAATGTTTATTGTCAGCAGCGTGTTTCCCTGTTTAATCCACGTTAACATTCCTATCCAGATTCTTCTAACTGGCAGGGATCCTAGCTTGATAAACATTGCTCTCCCCTGCCCCCCATTGCTCTTACAGAAACATTATTTATTTATAGCATATTGTAACTGACAACTGTACAGCCAGGAGAGGAGAAAATTTCTTTGTAACAAGACCCACATATGATATTAAGGATCATTTTACCACTCGAAAGACACAAACTGGAAAGGAGTGTGTTAGACAGGAATCAGAGCTGGAGTCGGTAGACAAAGAGGTCCTGGGGAGGCCCCACCATCAGGATATGTTTCTAAACCATCTCCTGGTGGAGCCTGCTCAGCATGCCTCAGCTTCTAAAAGCACTCACCAGGCTTCCTCCTTAATGTGACTCTGATGTATATTTGGAAGTGGAAAATGCTGACCTCTCGCATCTGCCTGACTGGGCCATGCAAGACAGAGCTTATCCTGCAGTGGGAATGAGCAAGAGGAGCCTTTAATTTTCTTTAATTAGTCATGGTTTTCATTTCCATTTGGATGGTATGTGTCAGTAGAACTGCATGTAGTAAAATGTCTTACCCTTGTCATCATGTCCCCTCCACAGTCTGTCTCACGACCATGAACTACACCCTGGTGTCCCTCTGACAAGAAGGCTTCCTTTCTTCCACTGCCAGAAAGCTACTTCCTAGTCCCTTTTTGTTATCCTCATGACAAAGCTGCTATGTGACCATTTTTTAAGAGAGGGGGGCTATAGTCCTTCAAGACAATGATTTTCTAGGCATCCAATAAATAATTATCGATCAACTGCTTCAGTAACTAAGTAAGACATTTGTAATCTTGCCATTCTGTTGTGCAGTGTCCGGAAGGCCACAGCATCCATCCGTTACTGGGGAGAATCCAGTCTTACTCTCAGGCAGTCACATGCATGTTCGGAGCCCAGAAAATGCAAATGCGAGAAGTTGTATCAATGATGATTTCCCTGGATTCAGAGAAGTCCTACCATTCTTATTCTTTCCTTTTTCCTTTATGTCTCTGTGCCCTGTGGTCCTAGTTCCATCTACTGGGGGTTCTTTATGGTACAAGATTGCTAGGTATGCTCCCGAATCTACTGAGAATAATTAGTGATGGTTAAATAATTCTTATATTTTATGGCCCATAGGAAAGATGAAAATACTCACTCCTTAGTACCATCACAGCAGCCATAGAGATGGCTAAGCAGGTAAAGGCTTTTGCCTGAGTTTCATCCCTGAGACTCATGTGATAAAAGGAAAGAACCCATTCTTGCAATTGTCCTCTTCCTCTGACTTCCACACATGTTCTCTCTCTCTCTCTCTCTCTCTCTCTCTCTCTCTCTCTCTCTCT
>LOEQ01001844.1:349776-362729 GCA_001685075.1 Bramus lutescens
TCTCTCTCTCTCTCTCTCTCACACACACACACACACACACACACGCATGCATGCGCGTGCACACACACACACAAGTAAATAAGTGTACTATCTCCTGAGCCTAATGCTAACAGCTAATGTTGATACAGCTCTGCTTCTGTGTCTGCTACTATGCTAAGCAACTCACATATACTAACTCATATAAAATTCATAAGGCCTCCAAGTTAAGTGCCATCATGTTTTGTGATGATGTCACAGTCAAGGACAGCTGGGTATGAGGGGTCATGCAAGAAGTCACATTACTAAGTAGTGAAGAACTCCGAATCCAATTCAAGCTGACACAGAGTTGCGATAAAGTGTGCTGTTGTATGCAGAGCAGTATAGAGAAGTCATGGCATGAAAAGCACTTCAGACTTGGTCTGGTCTCTGGCGAGAATCTGCAGAGAGGAAAGACACAAACTGAGAGGAGGAAAAAGGAAGGCAAGTTCTGCCATACTCCTACCATTTAGAGGACGCATGGACAAAGATGCATCAGAAACCCTCTTCTCTTAGCAAATATTTATAGAACATCCGTTAAGGCCCAGACCATGTCCCAAGCAGAGAGAGTCAACCTAGTTGTTACCTTCAAAGGAAATAGAAAAAGAGCCATATAGACAAGCCCACAAAGAGTTGTAGGCTGTAGAGCAAGACCGACAGGGAAGAGTGAGTGCTTGATTTCTACAGGGTATGTACGGTTCAAGGTCAGAAGGAGCATCACAGAAGTGTAACAAGCTATTCTTCAATGATGGGAAATACAACTGTAGAAACAATGAGGGACATAGAAATAAGCATTTCAGAACTCTGGGCGCTGGACCTGGCAGCATGAAACAGCCATTGACAAATAGCTGAAGAATGTTTCTGGTTGTACCCCCTCATCTGTATAATGGTGGTGGGAGACACTGTTCATTACTGTAAATGTAAGAAAATACAGAGATCAAAATCCCAACACAGAGATACAAGACTGCTTCAGCTTCAATGACTAAACTGCACTCCTTATTCTGGAACAAATATGTTTGCTCTAGATATAAAGAGGATATAAGGCTATGAACTCCAGTTTACATTTCAGTTCTATCTATCATGGCCATATTGCCATGCTATCTATAATCTCTATATGGAGCTCTACGCATTTGTCCCCAACCCAGGAAAGTCTGATAGAACTGGAAGAATTCTGAGTATGACTTAGATGAGTAGGCATTGAATCTCAGCTGTGCCATGGACTAACCTTGCTCTGATAATGTTGCTTATCTAAAAGATGGGTAGTAAATTGTTACTCTCAAACTTGGGGGGAAACACAAATGGCTTCCAGGACCAGCTACGGTGGGAGATTCAACAGGTTACTGTGGGAATAAAGGAAGATTTCTTCTTCTAAAGACTCCCAAAATTCCAGCTAATGTGGCTGGGGAAACACATGGGGAAAAACCAAGATTGAGTTATTAGAAATCAATAGCTTGGAATCTTCTTCGAAGAAAGTTTTATGAGAACACAGATAATCTGGTGCTGGCCAAGGTGCCAGTGAATTGTATGCAAATTGTCAACCCAGTTTACAACCTGTTTCTTACTCTATTTTATTGGATTCTATTTGTGTTTCCAGGCATGCACATGTGTGTGTGTGTGTGTGTGTGTGTGTTGCTTGTTTGCTGGTGTGTGTACCCATGCACATGTATGTGCGTTTGCATGTGGAAACAAGAGGTCAATATCAGATCTTCCTTTGTTTTCCATCTTACTTTTTTGCAGTAAAGACTCTTATTGAACCTGAAGCCCACTAGTTTGGCTAACATCTTGGTCACTTCTCTATTGCTGTGAAGAGACACCCTGACCTTGGCAACTCTTACAAAGGAAAGCATTTAATTGGTGCTTGCCTATGGTTTCAGAGGTTCAGTTCCTTGTCATCATAGTAGGGAGTATGGCATCAAGCAGGCAGACATGGAACTGAAGAAGTAGCTGAGAGTTCTACATCCAGATAAGCAGGCAGCAAAAAGGCAGAGACTCTGGGCTTTTTTTTTTAAACTTCAAAGCCCACCCACAGTGACACCTTTCTTACAACAAGGCCACACCTCCTAATCCTTTCCGATGGTGCCAATCCCCAGTGACCAAGTATTCAAATCTATGAGCTTATGGGGGGCCATTCTCATTCTAGCTGCCACAGCTGGCCCACCTTGTAAATGAGCTTAAGACTTCTGCCTGTCCCTACTACTGGTCCTCACCAAACCAGTTTCAACATAGCAGGCATACAGTACTGCATTTGGATTTTATCTGAGTGCGGTGGATCTGAACTCCGTTCCCTCAAACACTTTACCAACTGAGCCATCTCCCCAGACCCCTGTTTTGGCAAAACTGTTGTATTAACATTTATTCACATCTTGTCTATGCTGGGTTTTTTTTGCATTATAGTGACAGTTATTTGTTACTATACAACACTTTGGCACACAATATGGGAAAAGCATGTATGACCCAGCCCTTTCCTTTGCTAGCCTCTGATGAGTCTTTGATTATCCCTGGCCCATCTGTAAAATAAAATACATTCTCATCAGTTCATCCACTGGGGCCTTGTTTCTCATCAGAATCTCCATAATAGGCATTTAATTACAAATGTCATCTAGTATGGTTGCATTGATAGAAAAGACATAGCTTCTAACCTAGATGTGTCATGGGCAGGATGCCAGCCAAGTTCAACCAAAGAAGTTGGTATCCCTGACAGCTGATCTCTCATCTTGGAAATGAAGCTATCAGCTCATCAGAGCTTAAAACTATGTGATACTCAAATATATGCTGCCCCTTGCTCAATTCCCAACTCCTAAAGTGATATTCTATCTATTTGTCTTACTGGTTAGAGTAACTCTTTGTACAAGGTCAAGTCAGAATTTGTCTGCTTGCCGATCATGTTTCTCATTACAGTCAGCTTGGTGCTCTGAATTACATACCAATCGCTGTGAACTTGTTGTATGTGTGTCAGTCACTTAAATGGCAGCACCTCCCATGTACCAACATAGTCTGAGTTTGAGCACGAAAAATTGTCAAGCAAATTACATAAACAGTGAATGAGAACAAAACTTGATCAGTCATAAAGGATCCATTCTGTAAATGTGTTTTCTAAAATGCAACACATTTAATGAAGACTCAAGACCATAGGCAAGGAGAATAATTCTTTATTTCTGTTGAAGAGATGTTACTGACACCAGATATACTGTCAATTAGGTTTCTTAGTCTTTAGCTGAGATAGTCAGTGGAAATCTAATCATCTTTAGTCTTGATTATGGGTGAAATGTCTCTCAGAACCACGTGACCCTTACTCTTGACCCTCTCTCTCTTCGGGGTGATGTCCTCATCCTCCATCACCTGGAGCCACACCACCATCTGTTTGTACTTTAACCATTCCACTATGACTCAACTCTGGGTACCAGAGTCTTCCCCAAACACAAAGCTCAGCTTGTCAACCTTATTTAAATGCTTTCAGTAATGTAACATTCTGACTTCTCTATACCCTGGCCCGGTTTTGCAAGTCCCATGAGCTGTGATCCAGCTGCACTATACCACATGTAAGTTGTTCTGCCACAAGCTTTTCCCTTCCACTCACTCACCTTTGCTAGGGCAGGCTGCTCATTATTTCCCACAGTCCATTCATCCCTTTGTCACAAATACGTAGTCTGCTCATTTAAAGCAAAACATAATTCCTTGTCTGCTTTGTAGCTCGATGTGGCCTTGCATCTATTCTCAGATCCAATAAAATATAAGAAATGGACAATTTCTGCATCAGTCGATCAAGATGTACTTGCCCTGGACCCCTCTCCTTCCTATGATTGAATCTTACACATGGCAACAAGCCAGCTGGTGTTCCACTAATATGAATAAATGCCTAGAGAATCTTGGAAAGACAAACTGGGAGGATAGGGATCCCTGAAGAGGGATATCCCTGGATAAGGTTCTGTTGAGAAGAACTTCCAGCCAGACTGACTGCCCACCTTCTAATTAGTATATGAAAGACAAGCATCTGTCCTGACAAGTCACTGCACCGCATACGGTTTTACTACACTGGCCTGCTTTGTGCTAACACTCACCATCACACATTTTATTTCTACAAGCTTCCCATCCACTGTTCACTTAGTGAATTTTACCTCCCTATTTCTGGAAAGGACACGATGTTCTCAGTACCCAACAGACTCAGTCCCTCCATGGCACAGTTGCTTGATTACATCACCAACACAGGATGCTATATGTAGAGTATTGGAATGTGTTCTCTACAACCATAGCGTCTGTCACAAAAGTAAGAACCATTTTTAAGTCTGTCTTTGAATCTCCAAGCCAAAGTTTACCATGTGTGGGAGGTCAATGTGTTCTCAAAGACAAACCAACAATGGCTCCACCTTCACCGTCTAGCCCAGGATTTGAAGGGTTAAGAAACAGAACGACAAAAGAGAAGTCAGGGAAAGGAAGACAAATGAGGAGGTAGGAAGAGGCTGGCAGAGACCTTGCCCTCCAGGTCTGCTGGGTTGTCACCAGCACCTAGCCCTCTGTAGGAACTCAATAACCATGTATTGATTGACTCCAACCTTTGCTTGTTATTATTGCTTCCATCTGCCAGACCCCCAAGGAAACTGCTATAGGAAGTCATTCTGGAGACAAAAGGCATAGCAAAGGATGGCAAGTCAGATCAACTGTTAATTGACAAATCTTCCCAACCACTGAGTAAACAAATCTACACTACACACATGCCTATGTTTAGATCTGTGTCTCTATTAATGGAATTTATTTCAGTTGATAGACATTCTTACACTTACATGATAGTTGTCAACTTAAAATGCATTCCCTCTGTTTATCAGATTTTCAAGCATCATCTTCCAAGGGCATCTGCTTCTGTGTGTGAGCCCAGTACTCTGTAAACAGTGCATGTTGCCTATAGTAATACACACTAGCTTGAGAGCTGGGAAACTCAGTAGCCTTTAATTATTCAAGATTTAATCGTGCAAGCATGTACAATCAATATTTGTTGATGTTAATCTGATTACCAGCTAGTGGTGTTCAGTGTCTCCAGCAACAGGATAACAATATGACACATTTCATAGACTTTCCCTAGGCTCTTCCAAACAAGTTTATTGGAAGGATTTTAATCAGCTAATGAACTCATCAATGGCAATCCAGGAACCAAGACACCTTCCTGCACCTACAACCCAGGACCATATTAGCCTGACATCTTGTGGCCACAAGGAACATGACAATCCCTCAATCCCACATCTGTACACAGAGTGAACAGCATCCTTGAATGTTAATGTCAGCATTACAGTCAGAGCAAACACAGAACTGCTTAGGTGGTGTGTGACATGTAATTATTTCCACTCATTAAAATGGAAGCTAGCCTTTTCTTTTTATATTTATGAGACAAGTTGGAACATGTGGCTCAATTCTTGTAAAGAAAAGAAGGGCCTTGATCTATGATAAATGGCATCTGGCTTAGTGCCAGGTACCTTAGCTGCTAAACACTGTTCCTGTGAAGGGTCCACAGAAACAGAAAGCAGACTCTAAAAAAAGCAAAGAAAGAGCATTTGTGGTCACCTGATTGGAGAGGTGTTTTCTATCAGGGATTGCTGGGACAAAGAATAAGAACTGGTGAAAAAAATTCATTTTCACCATTTTTATGGAATGGTGTTGTTGCTCAAAAACTCCTTTTAGAACCAAAAATATTTTATTCAAAATCTAATTAGTCATAGAAACACGTAAATATAAAATAAAACACTAACAAAGGTGTTTCCAATGCCTCAGCTTCCCTTACCCTCCTGGGATATGTCCTGCAATCCCAGGCTTTGAAGGCACAGCCCAGACTATTATACTTGAAGCCAGAAGCCCTAGATTAGAACATGAGCATTCGCTCACAAGTCATAAAGCCTTGGAAATTCCAGGAACTTCATCTCCAAAATGCAAGAACTATTATTTACTCCATGGTATTACTGGAACATTAAACGATGCTGAAAACGAAAGTGCTTCGTAATTACTGGAGGGGCTGTCACACTGCCATCAGGAGATAATCCTAGTAGCTAGTCACACAAGCAAGAGAAGTGGGCTCCAGGCAGTGTGTTGCATTGTCTTCTTGCCAAGTTGCAAGTCCTTCCAGTTCCACAGGAGTTCATTAGAAGTCTGGAGTCGTGAATATATCTGAATAGCTTATAACACAGAAGACCCATTGGAATACTTCCCATACTGGTTCATAAGTTTCCACACACAGACACTGGACTGCGATAAGGACCTTGCCTGGGAAAGCCGGCTTTCCCTATTATCCCCTTCTCTGAATAAGTTCCCCACACTCCTTCACGTGAGATAAATTGAAGGTCTGTGTACAATGCCCTAACAGTTGGCATCAATCCTGAGTGCCAGGAGGGCTGGTAACTTCTGAACATACAGCAAGTTCACGCCTATTTTAGGACCAGAAGCCACATCTTTTGCTACTCCAATGATTACCCAGATGCCCACACTGCTTGTCTTGTAAAGGATGTCACACATGCTAGTGAAGGGGCAGAGTGAGTTCTAATTCCATTCTAAAGAAATCTGGTGAGGATGGATGATGTGGAAGGCAAGCTAGAACCACTCCTGAGGTCTGAGGGCACAGCTGCTAAAGAGCCAGGAAACCCTTGGATTCTTTGGCAAGTTTAATAGGCGAGGGATGGAATGAGTTTTCTCCACTTAGGGAAGAATTGGGAACCTATTTCTACATATTTTTGAAGAACAAAGAATTCTGCCTCAGCAGTAGGATGTCATCCCTCCAAGGCCATTATTTTGGGCACCCACAACATCCTGGGTGCAGGACATCAGATGAGATGGCGGAACAGGTAATGTTGTAACCACGACTGCCAGCTGTGTGTTATCAGTGGGGTGGGTAGGATGCACAGCATCAAACACAGACTCCATGACCCACCCCACGGGAACTATATAACCCATTAGAATAAGTCACCAAGGAAAGATGGGTCATTTCCAGGGGAGAGTTTTAAGAACAATATATGTGATGTGAGCTCCTGACCCCAAAATTGGAAATGAGTAGAACCAAATATCCCTGCAAACCCTCGTTTTAGGCTGCAAATTATGTGGTTCTACTGTGCCATTAGAGAAAATTTGAAAGAAAATGGATACTTAATTTAAAGACCATTTTTGGCAAGACTGAGCCTTCTTCACCAGCATTTGAAGCTATTATATAAACTATCAAAATCAGAGCTGCAGGCAATCTTATCTATTAGTGGCCTAGGCATTTATGCCTTTTCTCTCATTCGCTTTAATATTTTCTATTTCTTTTATTCAAAGCAGAAGGAGAAAAGGCTCACTTGCAAAAATAGAACACGTTGCACTTGAATTTAGTGGTCTTTTTTTTTCTTTCTTTGTTTTTTAAGAGAAACTTCAGAGGTGACAAGATTGACTAGCAAGGAGTCAGGGTGTCTAGGGGCTGGCAAGGAACCGCTAACCATCCAGAGACAATTTCGGGGTCTCTGATAGGGAGCTGCAGTGTCTGCCCTCAGAAGAAGGTGTTGACTCATTTTTAAGGAAAAGGAGATGATGAGGTCAAGGGCGGAAGGAGGGGTGGCAGATCCTCTGTACCTTCTGCACTATGTGACCTTTGCTTAGTGTCAAAGGAAGAACAATGGAGAGATATTGCTCCTAAGTTAGTCGTCTGGCCTGTTTGCCTGGCCCATCCGTCCTCTGAGAAAGAGCAAGGGAGTGGACCCAGATTGCAGTCACCACTGCAGAAGCAACCTCCGAGTCAGCTGATACAGCAACTGGCAGGAGCTACCACCTGATTGGTTCTCTACCACGTTTCTAAGAGATCAAGTGCGCTATGCAGGCAGCCAAACCGTCCACTCCCAAGGCTAGGTCAGGCAGTCTTGATTTCTACAGAGCTTCACAGGACTCCTCAGCTGGGTTCTTGACCCAGACTCTGTCTTCTTCCTCCTCATGAGAAGTCCCTGACGTATTTATTAAGCAGTGGGGCCCAACCTGGCCAGATAGTTTTGTGTTCCTACAAGGAATATGCATCTACTGTCCATTGAGATAAGAGGCCCTCTTGCATCCTCGGGGTTAAAAGCAGAGAGGCCCCCACGTTACACTGTTTGTGGGAAGATGAGACTTGAAAGTGTCTGCACTTGGGAAGTGGCTACTTTTGTCATTTGTCTCAATAAAAACTGCATTGTGGATATAAGAAGACAACCTTTCTAGCTCCTCACAAAACCTTGGAAGGGCATCTGTTTGGTCAACCCAGCAACAGATTCTTTTGGAATCTGTCTCCAAACTGTTCTTGGGAACTACCATCAGGCTGGTCAGTTTGAGCAGCTCTTTAAACTTTTGAAACTACTGTCCAAATCAGTTCTTGTCCAATGTGGGGACTGTGAGTTGTGAGGCTGAGGACCCCTCAGTGTGTCCTGTGAGGAAAGCAAGGACAGGCACGCCTCTAGCAGGGCACAGGCAGGACTTGTGAATCCACTTGAATTGGGCTACATGGTAGCTGGATCCTCCCCTCAATAACATAGGGTCTTCTCACATCCTTGTAGTAAATGACTGTTGTTGTTGTTTTTCTGAAGCCATTGTGAGTTTCTGAGTTGTCAAATAAACACATTGAATCAAAGGCAAACAGAAAAGTGCCCTGAATCACCAGGTCCAGAAGACAACTATGCTGAAGCAATTCGACAAAAATCGATTCCTCCAATAACTCCTTGATGTGGGAACCCATCATTCAGTAGTGTTTCCTCCAAGCTTTGGTTTAGCAATGGCTTCTTTGAGGTTGTGGTTTTGTTCCTTTTCTTAACTCTTAGCAGGTTCTCCTAAGTAGAATTTCCATTTTTGCTGTATTTCCTATCTTAAATGCCTAGACCCTCTCAAAAGTTAGATGGATATATGCCACCCAGATGGGTTTCTCTCCAATATGGCCTGCCACAGTCTCAGATTGGTAAGTTTGCTCCATGGGTCTTTATTTCTCTGCTTGACTTTCTGCAGTCCCAAAATTTGATCCTGATTTTGCTTGACCTTGCCCACAAGACTGTGGGAAGATGCTCTATGCCCTGATAATGCACCTCACCAATTTTAGTCATATCAACATTAAGCAAACTTAATTAGGTATTATATGACCTGGGTTTGAATAATAAATTCTCAATAAGTTGATGAAGATCCTAAACATGTTAACCCCCAATGATGTATTACAAACATGAAAATCAGTAGAGCTTAGACACTTTGGCTTTCATCTACCGTCTCTTCCTCCTTCTCATGATGCCGACCAGTCCATTTGCCCTCCTCCTGGAGCTCTCCTGACCTAGAGATGAACGCTATACTGATGCAAAGGACCCATAGCCTTTAAGGATATTTTTGGATGGTCAGTTCTTCCCCTTAAACTAAACAGTGCTAACACCAGAGGGCTCAACACTCTGCTCTGCCAGCCTCCCCACTCATCTTGTATTTCTCTTTTCTTTTTGCTGTTCATCAGCATTAACCAACTTAGTTAAAGTTCTTTATTTACTCTATCCTTTTCCTATAGCCTGTAATCTCTGGAGGGCAGGACCCACTTGGCCTGGTGCCTTCACTCCATCTTCTGTCTGCTATAGTGCCAACTGTAAATCAGGTATTCTGTAGCTTCCATAGGAAGCTAGTTGGAGCTGGCAATGTTGGAGAACCATTCTATGTCCAGCTTCCTATGCTTACACTTCAGTTGCCATACCTAAATCTGAAGTTCCAGCCACCTGAGCACAAAGCTCAAGCCAACCATGCTTTCCTCAGTAGCTCTGTACCTTTTGAGAACCACAGGGTTGGGAGAGCCTGCTCTTTCCTATGTGCGAGAAAGTGCAGTCCAGGCTGCTTCACAATCATTTGACATCAGCATGCATTTCTTAGTAAACTTCTGTTATTTCTGTACATCACCCAAGATGAAACACATGACAAACATCATTAGCTGTGATAGGATATGTATGGGCCACTTCAGGAAGAGAGGCCATGTTAGGACTAGCAGGGGAACAAGAAGACACTCAGAGGATAAAACAAAATTAAGATGAATTATAAAGGAATGGCTCGGCCAGACCAGCTGTAAGGACAACTGAGTCCAGCAGGAACTGGGAGCTGCCATAGTTGGTCACTGTCTTTCCTCCCATGTTGGCCTCTGCTTGTCTTTCCCATTCTCCTGCTTCCTGCACACTGGCTTCCTCTACACCATAAGCATCACGCAGTCTGGCCACCTAGAGTGGCAAGCCTGATCTCTTGAGTTTCCATGATGTGGCTTTCTCTTTTCTTTCTCCAACTAAGGGCTTTAGTCTCTGTCCATTCCCAAGTTTCTGTAGTTTCTTACAGATGTAGTCAAATATACAAGGAAATCAGAGGTGATATGTCCAGGCTCTGGTTATGTATATAGGGGAAGGGATGTGTTATGGCTTGGCTGTGCAATGTGCACATAAGCTCATATTTTCAACAGTTGGTGATAACAGTTGGTGGCACTCTTATGGGAGGTTGTGAAACTTTTTGGATAGAAGACTAACTCACCAACTTAGGGCTGGGGGACAGGTCTTAAGGTTATAGATCAACCAGCTCTAGTTCTGACCTTCCCTCTCTACTTGCTGATCTATGCCAGTCACCCTCTCCTGCCTCTGTGAACTCCACTGTGCCTTCTCCACCACTCTCCAGTCTCAAGCTGCAAAGCCGTATGCATCTTCTTCCCCTGGAGTTGTTCAGCCAGGTGCTCTATCACAGGCAGGAGATATAAGTGACACAGGAGCGACACAGAGCCTAATAGGCTGTGTGGTGCAGGGGATGGATGGAAACTGCTACTATCCTTCTTCACAGGACTGATTCCAAAAGGATGAATACAGTGGCGAGTTGAAAAGGCGTGGATCCAAGTCATTGGTAGTAGTCAGCCATTAGTTTCCTCACCCCTATTCAGATTGGCTCACACTTCCAGGCTAGCTAGGGAGCATTCAGACCCATAGTCTCTGCTTGACAGTGTCATCCTGACACCCTGCCCTTCTGTTGTTCTCAAGAAGAACCAATTCCAGCAAGCCCCACTCTTAAGGAGAATCTAGGAGAGCACTACTTCCCAGCATTCATGAATTTTTGCCTCCTGAATTTTTGCTGGCATGATTTAGCAAAATAAAAATACAGGGCATGCAGTGATATTTTAGATGAGTCGTTTTTAAAGGGAAGCATGACCCTAGTATTTAGTGTGCTCCTGAAATTAAAAATTGACTATGTTTTCTGTTCCTCATCAGGCTTTACTTATTTACCCCATTCTCTGAAGTAGCCCCCCAGCCACCTTTCACACACACACACACACACAATCCTAATCTCCACTCCACAGGCAGTCACGTTCCTATCCCCATTGCTACTCTAACTCAAGCAGGCCTGAGAGTGCTCAGGTGCATGGAACCCTCTTACCTTCACTTCTCTGCCTTATCCAGGTGCCTGTAACCATGATCCTGTCCCTACCTGTCCGACCAATTGCTAGCCTCAGCTATACCTGCCTGCTTGTTTATACTAGGTCTTAGCCCAGCGCAGCAAATTCTTCCCCGAACTCCATGCCAGCTGTTTTGATAGCTAGAAAGGGCTCTGCTTTTGTGTATGTGCTAAATCATAAGGATAAAAGCTTACACCCTTGCCATTCCAAATCCCTGCTTTCAATTCCCTCAGAAATAACGATCATCCAGAAAGAAAGAACTTGTTTAATATCTTGTATTATTTCATTTTTCCCTCCTTCTGTGCAATTTCATTTCCATTCCCAGTTGTCCAAGAGACTTCCTTGGTCTTCCTGTCCTATTCATCTTCCAGTGTGGCCCCTTGAGATGAGGTTGGGAAACCTCCTGTGCATGAGTGGATAAAGGTCTAAGATTAGATGGCTGAAGAATGTCAAGGACTTGGCGTATTCGTCCCACTATTTCACTCAACTTTGAGGTTTGAATAGCTGAAGTCATAGATTTCTGCTCAAGAATTATAGAGCTTCAGCCTAAGTTGCATGGGATTCCAAACACAAGGCAAAACCAGGCCCTAGAACATCATTCTTCTGACATAGACAAGGAGGTCAAAGACCAGAAAAGCCCTAACCGCTGAGCTTGGCAAATGTGTGAGGGCAAACAACACCTGGCCAAGCCACCACTGAAGACAAAACACAACAGCTCTCAAATTAGAGCAAGAAGGAAAATCCTTATCATCACAAACAAAATGTTTGGCAATTGAATTTTTTTTTCCGTTTTTTGCAAGAAGCTCATTTTAGTGGTTACAGATATAAACAGCAAAATGCATTTTTTTCCCTCCAAGAAGCCCAAGAGAGAGCAGATGTTAATTAGAGGGAAACCATAGCAAGAGAGACCAAATTTTGTTTTGTCCTCATATTTCATTTATTAGTTCATTACATCTACTTAGTCAGCACAGCAACCTGTGCAGAATGATCTACACGAGTGACTTGGGCTGTGAAAGTCATTCACATGGTTTCAGGCACCACACACCAACACCACATAGAAATCTGCTACAGTCCAACTGCTTGGGCCTCACCCTGGATTTAATACAGCAGACACTTTGTAGATAGAGCGCACTCACTCACTGGCTTGTCATCAGATCACCTTGGTTCTGGTAGCCACCAAAACCATTCAAAGACCACTTACATGATCCTTGTTGACTACCGTGAAACCTACCTAAAAGAAAGATAAATAATTTTCTCAAGATGTTTTTAAGTGTGAAGTTGGTCCTCCTTCGTGCTTGCGTTAGCACTAAAGTGAATAATGCTAGTCCCAGATAAGAGTTTTGGGGGTATAAGTTGCATATAAGCCTTCAATAAGACAGCTATTGCTTTGATACACTCCCTTCCTTTGACATCTGGTGCCCCGAGGCATGGTAACAATGGCAGAGGGCAAGAGGAACAGATGCAAAGACAGGGAGAAACTGCTACATCTGGGCTTCTTCTTCTTCTTCTTCTTCTTCTTCTTCTTCTTCTTCTTCTTCTT
>LOEQ01001844.1:363200-409348 GCA_001685075.1 Bramus lutescens
GACATTTTGAATTTTACAGGCAAATGGATGGATCTAGAGGCAATTAATCTTAATTGTCGTCCCTGGGATATTCTTCTCCCAGGTGAAGGCTCCTGCAATGAGAAAGAAAGTGGCCTCGTCCTCCTTTTCTTTTCCTTCTTCTTGTCAGGAAACAGTAACTGATTTTTGAATGAAATTTAAACTGGTCTTCTAGAATATTTAAATGCCATGGTTTTAACCATGGGAGACTTTCTGCCTCAGTAGCTGTAAGGTGAGAGTGGGTGGTTTCTGTCTGTAGTCTAGTGGATTCTACAGTGCTGCTGATGTTAGACCTGGTCCCCATGTGTGCAACCTCGACAGCATTTATAATTTGCCTGTTATATGGCTCTAAACTAGAAACACACATAATTGTAAAGCCCAACCTATCTATCTGAAGCTCCTGTTACTGGCAGAAGTTAGAGCACGAGTCAGGTTCTCATCTGTGGACTTCCCAAATACAAATTAGCATTACATATATTCACAAAGTTCAAGAATCAGTTTCCAGATTGTAATTATGCATTCACACATACATATACATGCACACACATATTCTCAGACATTCACATATGCACACTGGCTCACTCATATGCCCCCTACCCACATGCATGTGAATACACATAAATAGGCACACACACATGAATACACACACAAAAATTTATACACATTCACATGTATACACATTTACACATAAAGAAGCCCCCCCACACACACATAGACATATACATACACAATTATGTACTATGCAATATGTAGTATGAAGTCTGGACTTTCTTTGGATTTTGTCCTGGAACCAGCTCTTGTAGACCAGGCTGGCTTCGAACTCACAGAGATCCGCCTACCTCTGCCTCCCATGTGCTGGGATTAAAGGCGTGCACCACCACTGCCCGGCACGAAGTCTAGACTTTTTGTAAGACTAGTAAGATTAAGATTTTCAACTTTGTTACTTAGCAATCAGAAAAAAATTACACCTCTTGTAAAAACAATAAAACCATTTGACCTGCATCTACCTTCCCACACACTTACAGTCATAACTTAAAAATGCAAGTTTATATTACTCTCTCAGAAGATGAGATGCAATTTCCTTCCCCTTTAGATGTGTTAACATCGCTTTCATTAGGAAAATGTAAACTACATTAGCATTGCTCATTTAGGAAAACAGCATCCGAAGGGAAGGTTAGTTGTACTTCACGGGTGGAACCTGAGTCTTATTGCCATAGCGGGTGCAACATCAGCAACACTGCGCTTCAGTGATGCTACTCTATGCTCCCCCTGGTATGAGAAGGCACAGAAAACATTCCAACCAGTAGCATTCTACCCTAAAATCCATGTCCCAGTCTAATACAAGGAAACATCTTACACAGACCTGCCATAGAGTATCTAGAAATATATGACCAGTAGTCTTGAAAAGCGTCGCAGATGAGATCATCAAAAAAAAAAAAGAAAGAAAAAAACAACAACAAAATCACTAAGTCTAGAAGACCATAAGGAAACCAGAGAGCACCAGATAGAAAGTGGGAACTATTGTAATGTGAGTCAGGTAAGTCAGGTATGTACCATGGTTAATTAGCATGTTTTGAACTCTGCACCATGGCTGGATAGGAATCTGGTATTAGAAGATATTAGAAGAAGGTAAATGAAGGATGTGTGAGAGCTCTCAGTATCGCCTCTGGGATTCTGTTGTGAACCTCAAGTAACTGTAAAATGAACACTTGAGCATACACAAAGGCCACACTGCCTCTTAGCCGACTGTAAAGCCACACTGTGAGGCAGCAGGGTGTTGTAGTCAATACAGAGAAAGAAAGGCTCTTAAAATTTCCAGGTCTTATCCCATCACTTCCCAAGGGACTGCCACATTCTTGAAGGCACATTAAATCACCCCCATCTTAAAGAGAACCACTGGGACAAGGACCTTGTTTTCAGCAATGCTCTTCCTGGCTGTCTTGTGGGGCTCTCTCTCCTTGCCTTCCCCCGCAGCGTTCATGGCACCTTTCTTATTGGCTCCTGTGGAGAATAGAGGGAGGCATATTCAGCCACTTTTAACGCTTCCAGGAGAACCCACACAGCTAATCGGCTTCCTTCTCCATTTGTCATAGACACAGGCCAAGGACATTTAAAATCCATATTTTTTGCTCAGTTTTGTTTTTTCCTCCCAGGATGGAATGAGCTCCTTTACCTCTGAGGGTTTATGTTCCATTATTTCATTGGCATTGATTGCTTTGCCACACAGCCCAGCTTATTTCAAAAGCGTAAAATCTGTCCCTACTCTCCGCTGCCACCAGAGTTCTTTTCCCCAGCGCCTTCTCAGGCATCATTTCTCTTTTTGGAAAAACAAAGGATCCTAACAGAATAGTGATCTTTTTCACAACCTATTTCTGGATGACATCTCACCCAAGAATTCTGCATTCTGGCTCAGCTGTTGCAGCGGCTGTCATTATACAAGTCTCCCCTGTGAGCTCAGACCTGCAAATCCCCTGTAGATCACGAAGGGCATGTAATTAAATAGACAGGAAATGTGGAGAGAGGCACCTCCCTTCTCCAGCACACCTTTCCTCTGGAACCTGTTGGTACTTCCATCACCCAACAATTTGCAAATGTTTAATGAGAGGCTGTGTGATGGAAGAGATGCCAAAACCTTAGATAAAATGGAGGAGGAGCTGTTTTGGACATTTGATCATTAGCTCTTCCTGGGTTCCTAAGGCAAGTCAAGAACAGAGAAAAGGTGAAAACAGATCAATCGTGTGTTCAGTCCCCTGAGAACAGAAAGCAACTGAGATGAAAGAAGAGCTGAGCTAAAAGTCCAAGCCCACAGGAGCCCAGCAGAGACTTCGGTGTGCTCAAGGTGGGCAGAGCTATTTTCTGGTGGAGAAACTAGGTCATGCTCAGAGCTGAGACTCCTGGGCAACCAAGGCTGATCTGTGAGACATGATCCCTGTTGACACAACCCGCTGAGCCATGCACAGCTGCTGAACTCCATGGCCTAGCTCAGCAGGATGGTGCCAAAGTTTGTCTAAGGTGGAGACTAATTTGCCTTTTGAAAAAAAAGAAGCAAGAACAAAACCATATTTACCTTAGTTGTTCAATACATTTATTTTATAAACAACATCTTAACTAACAAACAAAGACAAAAATATCATCTTAATTCTATTCCTTAGCAAATCAATTATTCCGACTTACTCAGGCATCTGTGTGGGAGTTTCCAATATATAATCAGTTTTATAAAATTCTAATCATAGCATTGATTTTTTTAAAATGTTGCCAGCTAGTTTTGAATGACAAAATACTTTCTAAACCACTATAAGATCTAAATTTACTCTTTGTAGAATCTATATGCTATATTTCTAACCATTTATTCACTAATAATTTATTATATATATTTAACCTCTGTTAAATGTAAACATTGTTTCCAAATTTGAAATTACAAACCAGAATATATATATATNTATATATATATATATACCCACTCTTACTTCTGTTGATATGATATGAGACATATATCAAATTGACTATTGGATGTCTCTGTTTGGATGTTCTGTAGGTAAGTTCACATCAACATTTCTAGATCTAAGCTTTGTTATAATCCTCCCATCTCCCCCATTCTGCTCTCCTCCCTTGAATCTTGTCCCACTGTTACAAATAGCTTATCATGACTTAGAATCCCAATCACCTGGGAAGAGAATCTTAATGAGACATTGTGTTGGCCTACGGGCAGGTCTCTGAGATATTGTCTTACTTAAATTAATTTGTATGGGAAGACCAAGTCCAGTGTGGGCAGAACCATCTCTAGGTAGGGTAGGATGTCCTAAACTGTGTAAGAGATGAAACTGAGCTGAGCACAAGCCAGTAAGCAAACAAGCATACATCCATTCTTTCTCTGCTCTTAACTATGGATGCAACGTGACGTGACCAGCTCTTGCTGTTATGACTCCCCTGCAATGATGGGCCTGCAGTTGTGAGCTAAAAGAAGCCCTTTCTCCCTCAGTTTGCCACAGTGTTTCACCACAGCAACAGAAATGAAACCCCATCCATCACACACTTACACCGGAATCCTAGGACTCATCCTTGATTCCTTTTTGTCTCACCTTTACATCTATACTATTAAGTCCTATATATTCTGTCTCCTGGTTCTACTGAATATGACTACTTCCCTACATACCCACAGCTCCTAATCTATGGCGATACTGTTATCTGACCTGGACGACTGCACTCACCACCTACCTCCACCTCTTGCCTCTTTTCTTCTTCCATTCTGACTCTTTTGCTCCACTAGAAAGATCTCTGTAGAGTTACCTTTTGCATTTAAATGCTTTGTCTTCCTATTCCCCACTACATAACTACACATATTTGATCGTTACAGGTTAACAAGTCTATTGAGGACTTGTTTGCAACTTTTTTTTGTTCAATGCTTTGACAATTTACTCCTTATTTCTCTGAGCTATTCTTGTTTAATTTTGATACCAAACATCCTCCATTTCCTCTTGCATTAGACTTACATATGTGCCCTTATCTCTATTTAATTCTACAAACCCTCCTGAACCTTCTTAACTATCTATTCCCTAGAAAGGGGTCTTTTCACCATCAACTACTACCCTCACCAGGGCTTATTCTATTCTAAGGACATGTACTCAGAATACCCTTTACTTTCATTGTATAACATGTTTCTTGCTGATTTACCTATATGGTGCTTATTAAATGTCTGTTTTGCCTACCAGTTTATGGGATCCAGGGCAGCAAGAATTCAACTATCTTATTCACAGCTCAATGTCAAGCATTCATTTGAGAACTAATAGATACTAATAGCATACTTGTTTAATAAATGAAGAAATAAGCAAATGAGCTAGCCATATTCTCTCAGACTTGCTTTACAATGGTTTCTAGTAATATTAAACAGGATACTCAAAATGTCATGTTCCCACAAACCTTACATTTAGTTCCTATCTCCAAGTTATATATCAAACTTGCATTGAATAGCGAGAGACTATCCTAGTAGTTGGCTTTCTTCCCACGTACAGATAGATTGTTAGTACAACAGCAACCAGTAGCTAAAGGGGAGACTTATCTCACATCATATTTTCTTCTCATCCTTGGCTCTGAGACTTGTCCTTTTGGAAAGAAGTGATAAAGCAGGTGGATTTAGTTTTTATGTCAGTCATCATCAGCTGAGTGGAAGTTTTTTTCTGTGAAAGAAAAGGCTAGTATTAAGTTGATTGATGGTTCATTTTTTCCTATTTGCTCCTTGGTCATTGGAGTGACACCAGGAGGGCTGTGTATTTAGAGGCATAGGAGACAATAGCTATGACAAAGGCTATTGCAGATGTGGAATTTGTCACTTGAAAATGATCCCTGGCAATGAGCATATTGATAGATGGTCACAGTGTTAGTCAAGGCCCTCTAGAGGAATAAAACTGTTAGAACATACGTATATAAAAGAGGACTTGTTAGATTGTTTTAGCAATATGTGTTGGGTAGGAAAACAACAGCTGTCTATCCACCATAGAGACTTAGAACCTGGTAGCTGTTTAGCCCCCAAGACTGGATGTCTTAATAGATCTAGTCTGACACTGACCAGCCAGAGGATTCCAAGAGAGGTTCTAGTCTTCCCTCCGAATTAAAAGGCCAAAAATTTGGATTCTGATGTCAGCGAGAGATTATACCACCAGCGGCAACAGGAAGGGAAATGCATTTACCAGCGAGGAATGGAAGTGGGCAGGCAAAAGCAACTGTGGGCTTCCCTCATATCTCCTTGTATCTGGGCCTCCACTAGAAGGTACTAGAAAAAAGCGTCTCCTCTTTTTCCTTCCAGGAAAAACCTTCACTAACCATCCCAAAGATACAACACTGAGCTAATTACACATTCAATTAAGCTGGCAGTCCAGACTAACTAGCACAGTCAACTATGACTTGCCTGCTGATCCCGGAATATTCTATCCTCATTCATTCAAGGACTAGACTGAATTAACATTAGCAATAGGATTGTCTTTTACTTTAAATAAGTAATGACAAATAATTCACGTGTACATTACTAAATCACTTTTGAGCTTTCTTCCTTTCTGGCCACACAACCCAGGCCTGCAAGTTACAAGCTAACAGCAGCAAACACATGCCTTCCATGCATAGCCCTAGTGGCTAAAGGCAGAAGGTGTTGCGCCCCACCACCAATTCTTATGCTGGGAGCCTATTGTGGTCATTATAGCTTCCTGTTAAGCATCCCAGATGAGAATGAAGTTATAGGCAGAAGATTATAATTCCTCAGATGAATCCAGTATTGTCTGACAGTTTCACTTCCCCCAAGGAATGATTCACAGTGAAGTCCTCTATCATCCGCCCACACCCGAAATAGCTGCAACCTCTGGATTTCTCTGACACAGATGGGCACAAAAATCTGTCCCTGTCTTTTCTTAGTACTCTGTCAAAGAGGAAAAAGAAATAAGAGAAAAAGAAAAAGAAAAGAAAAGAAAAAAGGAAAAAACTAAGGTGTAAGTTTCTTAACATTGTGAGAAAATATTTGATAGTATTATTTATTCTAAAATTCCATTCTCTTTTATTTTTGAGATTATAACAAAATTATATTATTTTTCCTTCTCTTTCCTCCCTCCAAAGCCTCCAATATACCATTCCTTTCTCTCTTTTCAAATTCATGGCTTCTTTTTTCATTGTTATTATATGTGCATATGTAATATGCATATATGTGTATGTATCTGCATGTATATTACATGCACGTATGCATAGGCTTATTATATATGTTCAGTCTATTTAATGTTCCTGTATGTAAGTTTTCAGATCTGACCATTTTGCGACAGATAAGAATTATATAATGTAATCTGGGCATGGTGACTCATGCCTGTAATTCCTGTACTTGGTGGACTGAGGCAGGAGAATTTTTACAAGTCTGAGGCTAGCCTTGGCTACAATGTGAATTTAATTTTTCAAAAAGAGACAGAAAAATTGCATCCTAGAACATGTTTATGTATATAATCACTACTTTAATAATATAGATAAAATATGCTCATGGTTATAAATGATATAATAAAACACCTTACAAAACAGAAAATGCTACAAATAGTATATATTAAAATAAATACTTCTACCAGAAAGAATTAAAACACCCAAAGAGCCTAAGGAAGGATTAAGCACAAAACAAATTTCCTGAAGCAGTCTACCTACACAGCAAGGATGTTGATACTTCTCTGGTTACCTTCTTCTTGAGGCTTAAGGATCACTTTCTACCATTTCTCCTCTGGAAATGCTATATTCTTAACTACAGAGAGGCCATGCACCCTGCTTTCTTCTTTCTCAGCACTGCCTCCAATAGACTTACATCCAAAATCTGAGCGAATTCTTCCTTTGTTTTCCTAAGCAGACAGTGTCAAAGCTGTCACTTTTATTCTTCCCAGAGGAAAAGTGTGTGTCTGCGGGCAGCCATTTGTTAGATTATTTTTGCTGGGTCAAATATTTCTGTAAGTGATCGCCCCTAGGGCAAGGGGAGAATGAAGGATGGACAAACAACGGAAAGGGGGATTGTTTTGTTTTCAATATGCAAGGGCAAGAGCCAGCTCCTAAGAACCATAAGATGACTCCATGGAAGTCTTTAGGAAGAGTCTCCCCGCCACCATCCAGTACTGTTAGTGGCATACACAAAAATATCAAATGTATCATTTTCTCGTGCCGTGTCTAGTAACTGCTAGTTTCCCACCACACTCTAATCCAGCAAAGCCCACTAGAACTTCCTTCAATGACAGACTGGTCCCCACCCAAGTAGTGTTGTTTTGAATGGGAGCTATCAGCCACATGTGAATCCTGAATTTCTGGAATGTCACCAAATTTCACTTGAAGCATGTGACAACGAAATAAAATTTAAAGGCCTTTTAACTTATTTAATCAATTTCATGCTTAATAGAAACGTGTGTTCATTGGATGACATGCTGGAGAAAGGACAACGGGAAACGGTGTAGTGGTCCATGGGAAATTGCATTTGGCACCAGTGGCAAATCCCACACTGACTACACTTCTTGGCAAGCCAGTACAACAGAAGAGACTCTTTAGGCCTTCCTGTCTATATGTGAAGACTCTTTTTTTTCAACATGGAGACAACATTTCAAAACACCCCTCTAAAAGTGTGACACATAGAAATCATTCCTACAAAGTTTCAATGCATGTACACAAAATGCAATGATCATATCAGAGTAATTGACTTGTCCATCTCTTTAGATATTTGTCATTTCTTTGTGTTGGGAGTATTTTCTTCCCATTATTTTGAAGTATTCATCTAATTTTTGTCAGCCATAGTCACCCTAGTGTGTCACATAGAACATTAGAAGCTGTTCCCTAACTGCCCTCCAAGAGGCATTTCAGCAGCACTCTAACTTCTCCTTTGAGACATTTTCACAGCTAGCATTTAGAAATTACATGCATGGTTCACTGGTTATTTATTTTGTTTAATAAACAGAGTTTACTGATGATATTCTCTGGGTCTCAGACACAGTTTCAGGCACTGAGGATGGACCAGTGAGCAAAACAGGTTAGCTTCCTACTCTCTAGAGTTTGAGTTCCAGAAACTGTAGGCAACCAGGTCATATGTGATATAATAAATGATAAGACCGCAATAAGAAAGAAACAGCATGAGCCCTATTTTAGATGTGGAGCTGGGGAGCAATTGTCCCAGGTATTTGAGTGGAGATCTAGAGCTATGAGTTGAATCCCAAGAAACACTGTGAGCAGGAAAGCCTGTATAAGGACTCAGAAAACCCAAAGCACATTTAGGAACTAATGAAAGTGTGAAGGGACCTGGAAGACACCTCCCCTGTGGGACATGAACATGGCCTCCCTCAGAGTAAACCGTGGAGCCCTACTTTGTGATTCTCTGGATCTAGTCCCTGACACTAGACCCCAACATGTCAAATGAGTGGAGAGACACTTCCCCAAGAACAGAAACTGCCTAATGCACTGTGAGTGTGAGAGACAAACTCATTCACCAGCTTATCAAGGTCACTTACTTCGTTTTTCTTGGTGGACTGGACCAGCTGAGCGAAACCTGAATACAAACCAGGGAAGAAATCTTCTGTGAAAGGATATCCCTGAGAAATCTCACAAAATTAGTAACCAGAAGGAGGCTTCCCTTGGACGATATATGACTTGTTAGGTTGAAAATGACAAGGTCATCTAGTCCAGATGCCACTGATTGCTTGAAATTTTCCAACACAGTTTTGGGCAGTCATCCTGTCAGTAGCTCAGCATCCTATGTGGAAACTTAGGAAATCCCTAAAGTTCCCACTGCTACCTGGGGCAAATTGACAGGAGAGAGTCTCTCTCTCTCTCTCTCTCTCTCTCTCTCCAGGGGGCTGGATTAGGGCATTCCCAAACACAGTGGAATGCTTACACTATCTCTCTTTATAGGAGAGTCTGCTGGTAAGACCAACGTTTCTTTACATCAGACTGTCCAGAGAGTGACTTTAATGAGCCAACATTAGAACATGCAGAGGAGGAAAGGCAATTCTCTGTTGTTAGAAACAGAAGAAAAAAATAACCATTGAAGCCCAACTCACACATGTGACTTACAAAAGCTGAAGGGGGTCTCAAGTTGGGGGTAGAATCCACAGAACACTCCTTGTGTGTCCATAGTGCTTATCTATGATTGTAGCAGCTCCTCATCTCCATGTTCCTCGCCTCGGAGATGCTTCATAGATGTGCCCTAGCCTCTCTTCTCAGTCCCCATGCTAGAAGATCCCCTGCAGTTCATGCTCCTGTTGACTCACTCTTTGCTCCCCCAGGTTTCTTCCCTTCATCTTGCGATACCATTCTCAGCTTCCTCTCACCTCCCTGAAGTCTTCTGTTCGGTTCCCTCGCCTGCATGTTCCCCTACTTGCCTCATAAACATAGGCATTCTCTGTGTCCTGTCCTGGCCCTGCCTCTGTTCACTCTTCCTGTCCCTTCCCCCTTGTCACCTTTACCACCTGCCTGAAGTAGTACAAATTTAGAACTTTCCACCTTTAGCCCCAGCACTCTGGTTTGTTGCAATCCAGATTCATCTATCATGTCCACTTGGGTATCTCAGAAGCATCTCTTCCAACTGAACTAATTATACATTCCCCTTGATCTATAATCTGTATCTCTTTCACATCAACGTTTAATCCTCAAATCACCCAATCCCTAGACTTCTCTGTTTTCCTACATTTCAGCTTCTCCTCCATGCCTGTCATATAGGGAGAAAAAAAGGAATAGAGTGTTAGTTGCACACAGTTTTGATAGAACCAGACACAGTTGTCAACCTTGAAGGTACCAGCAATGAAATAAAGAGCAAACACGGATGCCAGGAGACAAAGCTCTGCCCTCACAGGTCGATTGTCAGGACTGAAGTCAATTCACTGCAGCCACTACACTATCCCCCTCCTTCCGCATTTACCAATCCAGCTCAGATTCGCTGATTACCCTCTACAGCTACTCTCTTTCCAATAACTGCAGGCCCATCAGCTCCACACCACAACACCAGAGCTTTAGTTTCTCCACACCTGTACCTGGCCTGCTGACTGCTCACGTAAGACATTTCCTAGACAAGCAGAACAGTCCCCTGACTCAGCCTTATCCTCGGCACTGCCTGCTAACATCGCTGCCCCTGTGGCCATATAATCTTGTTTCCCCACCCCATACCCACTGTGAACCTTCTCCATCCGTTCTCCTGTTAACTCCTCAGCTCTACTGACACTTCCATCTTCACTCGCCACCTTGCAAAGAAAGCAGAGGCCACCCAGGTGAAATAGCTTAAAATCATTATCTCAAATCTACAAGCTCGGACTCCCCTGTTCGCATCCTGCACAAATGGAAGAGATGCTCTTTTTTTCCTACCCAAGACCAATGGCTACATGCTCCTCCACTCAGCAGGTAATTACGGAATGTTTTTGTGCCAGAGTTACAAATCAGCCGCTCATCGCTGTCTCCTTAAAGTGGTCAAGCACAATTAACCCTTACTTACGTGTTTGAAGGGCTAGGGACTTATCCGCACAGAAACAAGACAAAAACCATCTGCCCAAGTGGAGCTGCAATTTCAGAGGAGGGGATGGCAATGGGCAAGACCAAGGAAAACGGGCATCACACCATGGAACAGTTGACTGCTGCGGCATGCCCAAAACCTGAAAGGATAGGAAGGCTAAAGGGAAAGCTCCACTGAACAGGCGGTGTTTCAGCGAAGGGCTGCACACAGTGAGGAGGAAGACTAAGGAGAATCCCTAGGAAAAGAGCTCATTCAAAGGAAAGGAAGACGCAGGCTCCACTTTGGTACCAGGAACTCTCCTGTCCTGGAGGCAGAGGGAAGCCTGAGTTAAACAGGGAGCGACCATACACACTGCGAATCTCCTGTAAGCAGGACCTTGATTCAATGTCAGTGGAGCAGACACGTTGTGTGACTGAGAGGACCCGCATTGACTGTCAAAGGGGCTCACTTCAGTGACTGTGTATTCTAGAATCCAGGACAGTGTTGTGCCAGTGACATGCAGAACCCACGCTTCCCTCTCTGAGTGTCGTGCTTTAGTTCTGGCCTCGCGTCCTTTGTGAAAGGGAGTTAGGGGAGAAGGTTGAGGGACCCTCTAAAAGGGTGGATGACCCTTGCTCTGAGGTCAACAGAGAAGAAAGTCATCCCTCATCTAAGCTCTGTAACACAATTATTTATGTGACATGTGATTATACCTCTCTGGCGGAAATCATCCCAGGGCTTAGTGTCCTGGTTAATAGAAAGACAGGTGTCACGCTCTAGCTGTGAAGACACTCTGGGAGCAGCGTACGTAATCAAGGTCATTGCCACCGCTTTGTCACTAGACTTCAAATCCACTTATTGTTCTGGCTCTCAGCTGTGCCAAATCCAATCCCTCCTTAAACCTTGGCCATTCTGTTTTGGTGAGTTCTCTCTCTGTCCTTTATGCTGCTGATAATCTGTTTGCTACCACTCCCCGACCACTGCTTTCTTTGAAGACACTTAAACCCTCTTAAATCTCACTTTCCTTAGAAACAATATAGTCATCTCTGGCCATGGCATCTCTGACTTCACAGCTAACTTCCACAAAGAGCCCCTGCTTCTGCTTCCATTTCCTCTCCTTCCCTTCTCTTCTAGTAATTGCTCCGACCGTCCTATTCTCCCTCCACGCCCATGAAACTCTGTTCACCATCAGCCTCCAGATTGCTGATTTCCATTTTTGCTTTTAGTCTCTACCTTGCTCAGTCTTTCACTAATAATTAGAGCAATTGACTGCACCCTTCTATGTAGAATCCTTTCTCTTGCCTTGACACATTGTTCATTACCTATCTCCTCAAAGGGCTTTCATTACTGATTCAACTAAACTTGGCAATGCTGGAGAGACACTGTTCTGTCCTAGATGTCGCTTATTACCTCAGTTCTTTGCCTGTGACCCCATCTACCTCAAGGTTTTGTGTGAACTAATGATTTTGGTCTATAGCTTCTGCTCAGATGTGCTCTGACTTAGGGATGTCACCAAAGGGATCTGCATGTGCACATGTGCCACCCTTGATCTATCACCTCTTTCTGCCTTCGTTCTTAATACTTTCGCATTGCAGATTTCGTTCATGCATCCCCCCTGACCTAGGGAGAAGGTAGGGGACCATTTTTGACTCTTCTCATTCCTTTGCTCTTTATATCCACTTTATACTACCTAAGCAGGGCCTGAACACACTCTCTAATATAGACTATCCCATTCTATGACACTCATTGCTCTCCTGCACTATGGCAGATGCTTCTTACTGCACCTCCTTGCATCCATCTTGACCTCCTCCTGTACATGCCTGCTGAGTAGCATATGTGCCACATGTTTGGGAGCTACATAATTCACTGATGGAAAAAGATACTTTTGAATGTTTATTTTCAGATTCTATTCTTGGTACTGATCATACAAAATAACAACTCATTTTTTACAAAAGGGACAAGACTCCTCATTAAGGAGACTAAGTTCCTACAGAGAGAAACAGAAAAAAGTTAAAGAGTGAAAATATGTAATGAATGCACTATATTTGATATGATTTAGCTTGTCATATTTTGTATAGCTGGTGGCCCTAAATGCTATAGATAATGAGTGGTAGGAACATGTGATAGGAGGAGAATGGAATTTAAAGGAATTCCCAGGAAAGATATATCTAGGTGAGAAGAGAGATTAGGGTGGAAAAAAAAAACCTAATTGGAAGTCTGAAGGAAGAGACCTCTAGCAAAGTGGATAGCTTTAAAGGTCCTAGCTAGACGTCTGCCTTGATGCCTTAGAGTTGATGAGTCACAAGAGGCCTGTGTGGCCTGAGGACAAGCTGGTGAGAGATTCAGTGCACAGAGAAGAGACACGAACGATGGGCCTGGTTGATCTGTGGAGCTTACTCATGAGGGCAAAGGAAGCTACTGGAGGGTTTCAGCACAGCGGCCTGAGCTTCAGCAGTCTTACTTAGATTACAACTCTGCTGTGGTTAGACTAAACAGAAGAAAATGTAAGAGCCAATTAACCACAATGTAGGCCTCTGAAGTCATCCAGATGACACGTAAATTAGCTCCAAGGAGGGCAGTGGCAGAGAGGCTGAATGAGCAGCAGACTTTGAAGGGAGGAATGACAGGTTCTTAGGATAGATGTCATGTTGCAATCTTTCTTTAGAAGACTCAGTCATAATTCTAAAGATGTGGTATTGAGCCAAAGGATAGGAAGAATTGCATTAACCGAGGTAAAGAAAACTATGCAGGAGTAGGCTAGAGCATATGAATTCAGGCAGTGTGCTAACAGTCAAGCCATCTTGTGTTGATCAGAGCTGTATTTTTAAATTAATATATCAGTTGTCAAAATGGCTGATACACTTTAAAATTAGCTTCATTCCTTTCAGACATGGGTTTTGGCTTGATCCCAAATCTCATAGATGCCATTTGAGGATATTTTAGTGGAATCTGTGGAGTCTTTAGAACTGCTGCTATCTAGATATTTACTCTGAGCATGTTTTTCAAAACTCTAATAAGCAAAACACTCCTGGTTGTGCAGAAGGCTTGCAACTACTTCTTCCCACTAAAACTTCCCAAACTCATAAGAAGTATTAGACAAGGTTTTCTTGAACAGAGCCTGTGCCAGGCCCTCTGATAAACCATCTACTAAGGATCTGTCCCTCTATAGTACTGAGCCAAGACCTCCAGATGGGTCTGTGAAAGGACTCCAGTCTGGATGAAAAAGGCAAAGGGATAACTATGGGCATGCATTCAAATCATTGCGGCTGGGCCACCAAGGACATCATCAGATAATGTCCTTTCAAATCTTCTCAAGGTAGTGAAATAAGTGTTGACCTAAGGATAGGACACCTAAACCCATCAAGTCCCTAAAACAAATTATGTGGGTAAATTAAGGGTAGATGTCACCTTACAAGTAAAGTTTAAAAAGTGTAAAAGTTCAAAAATAAAATTACAAAATCCCATCCTGAAAAAGGACAAAAGCTTTATCTTGAGTCCACAATGCTAAATAAGGGAAACATTTCTTCCCCTAAAACAACTTGCTTGCTAAGGGAAAAGATATGCAAATTTATCAGATTCAGAAGTGCTTCTGAGGAAAACAGCCAACCTCCACAGACAGTCCATCACCCACCTCCAAGGCTTTATGAGAAGCCTTGGGTCGATTAAAAAATGCAGTGCCTCAATTTTGGAGCATTCACCCCCTCCTACATGTGCCCACAGAGCCACGGCTCTGAGTGAGTGTTCATGGCATCATGGACCTTGACTCATTTGCTGTGTTCATACTTGAATAGAACCATAGGTTTCCCTTGTGTTCAGCACAAGCGTGATCAACACATTGCTAGCTGTTTTGTTTTTTTTTTTCTTCTGTCCTAAATCAGCTCAGAGGACTAACCACTGACATGATTTTCAAGTTCTTTATCACTAACACCAATTATATCAGAAGAAAATTCCTTAAAGGGACACCTTGGAGACAATACACACACTAGAAAGGTATAATCAATATAGGCTCACCTTCAGAAGCTTTTTTTTCATCTAGAATAGGTAGATAATGCTAGAAATGTAAGAATAGAGGAAGTCATTTGTTGATAAACTTACTAAATAGTAAGGTATTCCCTTGTCTATCTAAGCCTTGAAAAACAACAGAATTAGGTCAAATAGATTCTATCTCCAGTACCTAGGACAGATATTCAAATAGGAATAGCTTAGGAATGCATTAAGATCTTAGAGAGTACAGTTATTTATAAAATTCATGCTGGCTTCTAACAAACCTGGAAATGATTTTATGTTAACAAGTTGATTAATTTTGGTGTGTGTATGTGAGATGTATGCTTGTTTGTGCATTGGGTCGTGTGTGTGTTTGTGCATGTGTGTGTATTTGTGTGTATGTGTGTGATGTGTGCTTGTTTGTGTATGGGGCATGTGTGTCTGTGATATATGCCTGTTTTACATTGGGTGTGTGGGTGTTTATGTATATATGTATATATATTCATACATATATGAAGGTCAGAGAAGGATGTCAGGAATCCTGATCCATCACTCTACATCTTATTCCGTTTGAGACAGTGTCTCTCATTGAACCCGGAGTTCACTGTCTCTCATCTCAGTTAGGCTAACTGACCAGCAAGCCCCACTGATCCTCCATTCGTCAGACTCCCTAAACTCCAGAACTGAGGTTACATGAGCCCTCCGCCATCCCTGATTTCTTACGTGGGTTCTAGGAATGAGAATGCAGGTCCTTATGCTTGTATGGCAATTTCTCTTAACACCTAAGCCATCTTATCACCCCTCAAACTAGAAACTCTGGCCTGCCTCTAGATGTTGAAACAAGTGTACTGAGAGAAATAAGAAGGTCAAGAGTGGGCATGTTACTCATCTTTGATGTGTCTATTATCGTGGATGGTTATAGCAGAGACAGGTCCTCTCTGGGTCACATTCTAGCCATGTGATCTCAGGCAAGAAAGTCTTTTGTGACTCAGTCTTTATATGTAAAGTAGGCCACTATAGTTCATATTTTAAAGCAAAGTAAAGATTAAACAACTCAATATATACAAAGCACTTTACCTGGTACCTGGCACAAAGTGAGTATGACACAGCTTTGGCTACTGTGGGTGACCAGTTCATTGCCATAAACATGGGTTCTATGTTTATTCTGCCAAAGTATCAGACTAGAACAAATTTCACAGAGTGCATGGGAGATCTCAGTGGCCATTACCATGAAGAGGCCTATCAAACTTGGGCAGGACAGAATTTCATAGAGCATGGGCTGTGCACATTTTAATCCCTGCTGTGCCAGGGAAGATGACCTAGGATGACTTTCTGGTTATAGGCTGAGAAGTTGTTTCCAAAACCCTTTTTGTCTTATATAGAAATTGAAATACAGTAGTAATATAGCCACCAAAAGCAATAAATCTCAAATGATTTTAGCATCAGCACATAAAGTCAGAGAAAAACATGAATTACTGTATTAGTTTACTCCTAATTGGCTGGTGTTTCAGGATGGATACAGCAGTTTATTTTTTTCTTTCATTTTAATGTTTTATTAGGTTCAGCTACATGGAATTGCACATTTGTGGGTCAAATAAGATGTAATAGAAACACTTTTCATAGAGGTCAGTTTATAATATGCCCTGGACATTGCTATTCTAAGAACTACATCTTAATTGTTATTTTTTTAAACTTTATGCTCAGTATGAAATTATTAAAGGGCATGTTTTAAAAAATGTATGTGAATAAAGACATTTCAGGGTTGACCTTGGGTTGCATAAAGATCGAGTTTGCAAAAAATTCCCAATGATTTTGTCTCATACATAGTGCTACTAAAATTGGATGTGTCTTCTGAGAACACCCATTTCAGACCCTCCTTATGATGAGTTAACAGGGGTCCTGAAGAGTGAATTTATTTGCCCCTGGTCACATTTCAAAAGTATCAGAGCCAAAAATAGCTCTCCAGTTCCCTCAGCTCTTATTCAGTTCCTCTTATGTGAAAATCACATCCCTATTGTCTGGAATCTTGTCAGACTTTGTTCCTACAGAAGCCACAGGCATGGTGTCAAAGACCTGGAGTGCGAGCAGGTGGTATCCAAATTGAATGCTGAGATGCACTTTGCTAGAATCTTTAGCTAGACGCTTGATTCTGGGCAGAAGTCATGACAAAAATAATCATCTGTGTCTAAGAATGCTCAAGCCTCTCGTATGAGTGACACTGCTGTCATAGACAAGAAATGTGGAGAAAGAGGGCAGAAGGGCATCTATGATGCTCCCAGGCAAAGTGCCTAGTGCCTCCACTGTCTTACAAAGAAGCCCATGGGTTCAGAGATGGGGGCAGCTGCCAGGCACAGGTGTGTTGACAGCATTGTTGAGAAGGGGGCTTCCTTCCTGCCATCTTCCGAGCTCCACACCATTGTATTCCGCTGGGAGATCTTAATGAGAGAAACCTGAGCTTCAAGGAAATTCAAAGTTTGAGAAAATCAATCCTAATAAGAAGCATTGTGGGCAAATAGCTTGTGCTGATTGGCCTAAGACTGGGCACCTGACTGAATAATGTATAGCAAAAAGTAAAACACATGTGTAGCAGATTGGTTTAAACAAATCAGCAATTGGTCCTAGAGAAGATGATGCTCAGGCTTCCCTAGCTGACCACAGGGGGTTAGGAACCCTTCGCATGCCAATATCTACAAGAATCCAATATAAAATATGCAAATATTCAATGAATATCATTCCACATACTTCAAAGCATCCCTAGATTACTTATAATACAAAATACGGCATAAATGCTACGTGGATAGTTGCATTGTTTGGTTTAGGGACCAACAGCAAGAAGACAATTCTGTCCATGATCTGAACAAACCTATTTCTTTACAAATATACAATTTTTATGTGATGTCCCTATTCATTTATTCATTCAACAACATTTACTAAATACATATATTTATTAACAGTTCATTAAAACTTTGCCACTAATTTTTAGTGCCAGCAATAAGTGAATTAAGAGTGTCTGAAAGAATATCCTAGCAAAATGTAGATCTTTTTAGAAGATAAAAGTGGAAAATCGTGGCTAGGTAGTCAGCCAATAGATATTTGAGGCAGTGTCTTAGGTTTGGCAGTGCTAAAAGTTTTCTCAACAATTTCACAGCTGAAAAATATTTAGGTTTATCCTGACTTTTAAGTCTGTCAGGTAATCTTGCAACAAACATTTTTGTAGCTCTGTGTTTATGTACACCCATGAAATTGTTGCTAAGATAATTTCCTAATGCTGAGTTCCAGAGTCAGGGCACATGAAAGTCTGACTGGTCTTGATAAAATTTATTCTAGAAAGTTTATTTCTCAGGATTCATACCCTCATAATCTTGTTAGGTGTGCATTCATGAGTCCATGTGAGTGTGTACAAAGATATACACAAATACATATATGCTTATTATTTATAAATATGTGCTATATACATATATAATTTGATAGATAAGTTTCTCAGATAAGATTTCATCGTGATTTTTCAAGGACACATAAAGATATAACATGTTTTCATGGAGCTGCATTCTTTCAGATGTTTAAAATGTAGTTACTTTTACATTTTATTATATTATGGCACACAATACAAAAATCTATACAAACTCTATCAGTGAAACATGAGACTACAAAGGAATATCTTGCTTTCAAAGGAATGGGTATGTCTTCTCCTGACTCCAATACTTCCCCTAAGTCCCAGAAGCACACCTTACCTTCCTACACAGGAAGAAATTAAGGTAGAAACTTTGAGAAATAAACTTTTGAGTAGTTACTGATTTTTTTTTATTTGTGTATGAAACTCTGTAAAAGAACTTGCATGCTATATACATGGGGGAGATCCTGGAGACTGAGGGTACTTTGGGTCCTTTGGAACTGGAGCTACAGGTAGCTGTGAGCCATCATGTGGGTATTAGAAGCTAAATCCTGGTTTGCCACAAGAATAGTGTGTACTGTTAACTGCTGAGGCATCTTTCCAGCCCAAAACTGTTTGATTTTTTTAACCAGGATCTTCCTCCTTCTGAAGGGGCAAGAAGATGGTTATGAGCATTTATGCAAGAATCTTATTCAGTAGCACAGAGTAGGAAAAAAAAAGGGACAAGATGCTAAAGCACACATTAAGCAACCGAGTGGTTTGATCAAGGACAAACAAATTACCCTAGAGGTGTTATGACAGAACAGTGACCTACCATTTCCCATGACAGGCAGAACCCAGGGATCCAGCTCTTAGCCATGGGAAATTCCAGCCTGCCATTGCCAACAGATGGGCAAGGAGATGAAGCTGAGCTTCTGCCTACCCTACACAAGAGGGAAATCTTGTTAATTCCCAGCACAAATCATTCCATGTAGACTTTCTGCATTATTGAATGCCATTTCTCTGATTAAAATGGCTTGAATTGTTTTTCTCATTAGAATCATTTGGTATTTAGAATGCTGTGACATTCAATGAAAACGCTAAAGTTGAATGAGGAAAAGGCAATATCCAATTTAATTTATTTAAGAAGACTAGGAGTCACTGTAGGCATCATCAAATTTTATGTGCTCTTCAATTAATTTTCCTAATGACAATGGCAGGTATTATTTATTTAGTTGTTTTTTTTTAAAAAAAAAACTGAATGACTCCTGACGAGAGCAGTGAGTTTTGATTTATAAAATACTGTGGCTACATTAAAAACCTGTGTCATTATATTCTTAAATATATAAAAATACAAAATATACTTTGAAACATTCAAACCAAGTGAATTTTTTTCCTTTTAGTAGGCACTCACTTATGGCCTTGCTAACCTTGATATAGAACTTACATAGAGCCTGACGATTGTGCCCTATAAAGTGAAATGTTCCACTCCGGCCCATTTAGAGCAGGAAAGATATTACTAGCACATTCACAGCAAGAAAGACTTCACTAGCAATGGTTGTTCTATCTTCTATCTATACCTAGATCCAATGTCTAGAGCAGACATTTTCTGTTGGCTCCTAGCTACTATCTAATTTTCCTGTTTTTGCTCTATGTCCTAGGTGTGTCGGCTGTACCAACCCCAGTCCCATACCCTTTGGCCAATGACTGGGCATGGGAGAAAGAGAGAAAAGGCATGGTTGTCAGAGCCAAAGTTTCTAGGGGTCAAATCTCTGAGGTTATATGTGGACAGTGGCCCACCTCAAAATTCTGTTCTAGCCTCCTTCAGTTCTTCATGCTCTTTGCTCCTTGGCTGATCTCTGTTCTCCTGTCTTCCTAGCCCAGGATGCCTCCTTAGCAAGGGTCACTGTTTTCACTTAGCTCTGGCTGGGAATCTGTGAACACATTCCTTAGCCAACCCTTCATTATTGTGTATCATGTGACATTTTGTGTACCATGTGACTTCTTTGGTGACCTCACCAGTGCAGTTCATGTATATTCTAGCAAACCATATGACATGTAATCCCATAGATACATAATTCAAACTCAAAATATAAATTCTTGGCTATTTGGTAATTTATTTCTCTTTCATTTAAGAGTTCTCGGATTGCCTTTCAGAGAATTTTTTTAAAACAAAATATCATCCTTCATTATTTGCTCTGCTTTGGAGTTCTAATTCAAGAGATGGATAATTGGATCTTGACACACAGATTGACCCTCCACCCAGGCAGAAGGTGAGATAGAGGAGATGCCAAATAACCAGGAATGATAGTCGCGGTTGGAGAACAATGCATCAAATATAGTTAGTGTCACCAGAAAGGATGTCTTTTTTATCTTCCCCTCTTTAAAATAACCGCATTAGATGTATTGATGGAGGCTTTTGGTACTTCTCACTCTGGCATCCAATAAAACAGTAGATATTTTGTTTGTCTTTCCGGTGCCTAGTAACTTAATACAAAAGAACCCAAAATGTGTGGGCATAGTGGCACACATCCAGTTTCAGCGTTTGAGAGACTGAGGCATGATGATCACCAGCATGAAGCCCATTTGTTTCAAACAGTAACACGCTCACAGTTTAGCTGAGGAAATATTTGATAGCTGCCCTTCTCTTCATTGCCAGCCTCAAGAATGAAAGCAAACGATGTTTGTATATTTTTCATATGATAATGAATAGGAGTGCCATGAAAACAAAGGGGAATTTAGGGCCACTTGGGTATAGACGTTAATAAAAATTATGGATATTTTCATGGGTAATTTCAGGGAGTTGATGAGTGTGGCAGCCACGGAGAGTCACTGTGAACTCTAAGGGATTTGATTAAGGAATTAGACTCCAAGTCACAGCAGATATAACAATCTGGGAGGGACGCTGGAAATGAGTCATAATCAGCCTACAGCACTGAAAAGGACTAACAGATATGCAGGAAGGATGGCTGTGGAAAGGTGTTTGCTGCCTCTGTAGCCACCACCTCTGAGGATCCACAGAGGAATATGAAATTTGGGCATGGCTTGTAGTTCACAAGCCAGTGAGCAGAAAGGAGAGCTAGAAGTAAGGGCAGGTGGGGAAAAGCTAGAACTTGCTGGGCTCCTCTGTTATCTCACTAGGAGACCAAGGCCACTGCTTCCTTTATAGCTTCCAGATTTCATGCAAGTTTCTTATGTTTTCAGTTGTAACCTGAAAATGCACGGAGAAAAGAATCCTGGGCAATGTGTTGCTTATAGTAGCCAGAACAATGCAGAATCATACAGCTTAAGTCATTGTGTTATGTAGAAATCTCTAGAGGAACAGAACTGATATAATGTATAAATATATCTCATAAAAATGATTTATTAGATTGATTTACAGTGTAAGGCCTGAATAGTCCAACTGTTTGCATGCTGGATAGACATAGAACTTGCAGCTGCTCGGATCACAGAACTGAATGCCTCTGCAGTCCTTATCTGGTGATGTAGGCCTGGGTCATTCCAAGAGAAAGTGGTATTCTGTCTTCAGTTTGTCAGGATCCTGGCAGCAGCAACAAGCACACTGGCTCAGCGAGACACCAAGGAGGGCAAGCAGTACTGCTGTGTCCCAGGACCTCTTGATATCTGAGCATCCTTTCGGAAAATGACGTCTCTGAGGGGAGGTCTTACACCTTGTGTCTCTCTCTGTTTATCGCTTAGATGATGACTCCAGCCCCTGCCATGTTGACAACCAAGTATGACCACCACAGTCATTCAAGGTCAACTCACCCTCGATCGCTAGGCTTTTCTTTAACATCTTGTTGTTATTGTTGTTGTTTTATATAGTTGTTTGTTTTCTTGCATTTTACTTATGTTTTAATTTATGTATTTTCTTAAAATATAATTATATCATTTTCCCCTTTCCTTTTCTCTCTTCAGCCCATCCCAAATCCCCTCTTACAATTTCTTCCATGTCCTCTTCACTCTCAAACTGATAGCCTCTTTTTTCCAATAACTATTGTTTTACACACACACACATACATACACACACAAATACAAACTGTTGAGCCCGATATATATGTATATATATATATATGGTTTTCCAGGCTGATCACTTTGTATTGGACAACCAATTGGGAATCTTATCCTGGGGCTAGGCTAAGTCTTCTTTCTCAACAATCATCATTTTCCTGTAGCTCCTGGTCCGGGGGTGTGACCCCATAAGATTGTACCCCTTCTATCTATTAAAATTACAATTGTTCAGGTCTTGTGTATACAACTATTTCTATAAAACACTGCTTAACAGCTGACTTCCTGATATTCTGGCTTTTTAATGTATTTAATATCTAACTATAATAGCAAAATCAGGCTTACATAGAACATGATAAAATTAGTTGAAAACATATAAACTCTTTCCCTCAAAGATATAAAAGAAATCTTATTTATTCCTTCTTCCAACTTTAATTTACACGTCTCATTTCCAGCTGAATTACATGGCTATTTTCTTAGTCTGTCACTTAAGTACTGGCATGTATGAAGCACTCACTATTGTGTTGCAGTGACAAAATATTTGACTGAAGCTAATTAATAGAAACAAGATTTATTTTAGCCCCCAGTTTCAGAAATTTCAGCCTGTCACTACAGATCTGTCATAATGGAGTTGCTAGGCTCATGGTGCTTGGGACCTGTGGCAGACATGATGCACTCAGCAGTCCTAGATATCAGAAAATAGGACTCAGGCTCTTACATTCAACCCCACCCCTACTTACTATCTGCTGCTAGCAAGTCCCACCTTCCAAAGGCTTGGCAGACTCCCCACCACCCACAGATCCAAAGCCAGGCAGAAAAAGCCAGGAAGCCAGTCACTCAAACAAGAACCTGTGAGGGAAACTTTAGATTCAAACTTCTACTTGTAATCCTCTTAGTATCCTGGCCATCTCAGGATGCGAATGTCTTTTGTCCCTAAAGTATCAAATAATGCCCCAAATTCTCAACGTCTTTTCTGAGACTGAAGGGAAACTTTTGGCTATGAACTCTTGTATTCTATTCACGGGTACACACTTCTAGTGCACAATGGTACATGCCTAATTTCCCCCTTTTCAAAGGGACAAATAGAAGGATAGCAAGAGAAAGCAGAAATGAAGCCCAATACAACACATTTTTTAAAAAAATCTCTTACAATACATTCCATCGGCCCTGCATCTTCATGTGCAGGATCTGGAGCATATAGTGCTATGATGTGAACTAAAATGGGCTTAGTCAGCCCCACTTCTACGGCCTTACCACCTGTAAGACATATGGACTCTGCTCTCTCTTACTCTGGCTGTACTCAGCGTCTGCAGCTTTTCTTGACAAAGGACCCAAATTTCTTGTATGCTCAGTATCCTGAGGACTCCTCTACAACTTAAGGTTTAGCTTCAAAACTTCACACGTAGTTTGTTCAGGAGATCCATGCAAAGAATTTAATTCTCATGAGCATTGCCTGGACTCACAGGCTTTTTTCTGGACTATGGTACAAGCCATTCTTATATTCTTATATTGGATGTCTGAAAATTTGGCACCCAACTGACAGTGTCAAGATATGCCTCCAATTTAAGAAGTAGCCAAGGGTCCATGAGTAAAAGTGCCTGCCATGAAGCCTGACAACCTGGTGTTGATCTTTAGGACTCACATCGTGAAAGGAAAACACTGACTCTATCTACTTGTCTCATGCTTGCTATGAAAACACTTTCTTAATTGGATCATTTTGAGATGGAAATTTCTCTTTTTGAAGCAGTTATTCTCAATTCATGGGTCACAACCCCTTTGGCAAACCTCTATCTCCAAAAATCTTTACATTATGATTCATAACAGCAGCAAAATTAAATGTTATGAAGTACAACAAACTAATTTGATGGTTAGGGGACTGTATGATGTCAGGACCTATATTAAAGGGTTGTAGCATTAGGAAGGTTGAGAACCACTATTTCAAAGGAAAGACTTTCAAATGCGGGTGTATTTTTATACTCAGGAGTTTTTGATGAACAGAGTTTTCCTTCAAGAAGTTCGCTTCCATTGTCCTTCTACACGGTCTACCATTTCCCCCTAACAGCACCAATGTTCTCTAACATAATGGCAGCTGTTTTGTCCACATATTTAACTACATTTCTTCCCTGATCACAAGCCATGCTTCTAAAGTCCTGTTCTAGTTCTCTCCACATTTTTCACAGCAACCCTGAATCAAGGAGTGCATTGGGGACTTTCCTGCTGCTATGATAAAATATTATATGAAAATTAACTTAGAAAAGAACTAAAGAGGTTATTTTGTCTTAAGATTTCAAAGGGACAGAGCCCATTACAGCAGAAAGCCATGGGAATTTTGAGTCAGGGAAAGCATGGCAACAGGAGAACGAAGCTGGGTGATCACATTTTCATCTTACACACAGGAAACAGACAGAGAAAGTAGTAAGTGGGGAGATGTTCTCCAACTTCAAAGGCCACCCCGGTGGTGCATTTCAAGGTGCTACCTCCTAAACATTCTGTAACATTCTCAAAGAGCATCATCCACTGGGACCAAGTGCTCACACCTGAGGCTATATAGGGGATGTGTTTGATCCAAAGCACCATGAGCATGATGCAATATCTTTGACAAAAGTTTGAGTGCTTTGCTTTCTTAAAATTTTTTTCCAGAAAATGAGTAGTTCATTGCTCTTTTAATTTTTTAAATTTCATGTGTATAGGTGTTTGCCTGTATGTATATCTGTGCATCATTATGTACCTAGTGTCTGTGGAGGGCAGAAGGAGGTATTGAATACCCTGGACCTACAGTTTTATATAGTTGTGAGCCACAATATAGGTGCTGAGAACTGGAAGATCAGCCACTACTCTGAACCACTGAGCCATCTCTCTAAGTCATCCATTACTTTTGAATTCAGTCTCATTCAAATTTTCAGGATGAAATTAAAACATAGCCATGTTATTTTCTATGATGTAACATGATTTCCTAGAGACTATCTACATGGTGAGATCTTGCTCCTGTCTGAAATTGTGTGAATATTTTCCTTACTGTCCACATTTCTATTAGAAATCTAATCTTTCAAATTCCCAAGAACTTTCCATTAAATGGAGCATGTAGCATCCTAAAGCTTTTCTAGTGTGTGTCTTCCAAAATTATCCTAAACTCCTACCACCAATCATTTCTAAAGGCCCAACTATTACACAGGTTTTTCACAGTAATATTTACTCTACTCCTTGATACCAACTTTCTGTTATTTGCTTGACAGAAACCACTTTATATTCATGGTTTTGGAGATATTTCCGCGTATCGTATTAGGAAGGACATGCTATTGAGAACACATGGTAGGGACTCATTCCATTGTGGCATACAGGAAGCTGAGAACACAGACTGAAGCCAGGGGAGTCTTGTTACCTCCCATGCTCATGTCTAGCAGTCTGCTTTTATCTACAGGCTCCATCCCCACTGGAAAAGCCATACATATTGGTTGATGAGCCAGAGTATATACTACACATTGGAACGCACTTCCTCAGATCTCTGCAGCATTGCCAGACAGATGAACCATATATGAGTTTCTAGGTTTACCAGGCCATCTGCTCTCGCTTATGGTAATACAAGTAAATTATATCCATGCAGACCATTGTTATACCTAATTTGTTAGAAAATTAATTGTTTGGTTAGAAATAATGCCCTACGGACCAGGGGTAAGACGTTCTGTAAGTCTATTAGATGGTGGCTTTGGCAGCAGTACCGTGAGCCTAAAAAACAAAACTAGATCTAGAGTAATTTGCATTCCAAAAAGAATAAGCTCTGCCTCCCATGATGGAAATGATCCAATGTAATCAGAGAGCAAGCCGATTATCTTTGGGAATGGTGCCACATTCAGCACTCAAGGAAGGTCCCTGCGATTCCTAGGTTGGGCAAAGTCAGAGCCTATGGTTAGATCAGCCTTGAAGAATAGAAGAATTTCACGTGGCAGAGCCCATGCACAAGAATCTAAATAATCCAGCTTTAATCAGAAAACTAGAGCTACTCTGATTATTTTTTATGAGAAATTTATTATAAAATTAGAACTTCGTATAATTGTGGAAAGTTCTATAGACGGTTTAGAAAAAGGGAGTGTTGAAGGACAGTTAATGAAATTGATGGCAGGTTCTCCTGCAACACTGGCTTTCAGGGAACTATATGGGGCTACTAAGACCACCAAAGAAAACCTTAATAAAGTTGTTATAGGCTGTGAACTTTGTGCCCTTTCACCTTTGTGGCTCCATAACTAAGTATCTGGTTCTGAACCCACGAGGCAATGAGTCAGGTCAATTAGCCATTCAAAAGAGCTAAACAAACAAACAAACAAAAAAGGTAAGGGAAGAAAAGGGAAGTGGCAAGCTAGGATCATCTTGATACTTTTTATTTATTTAATTCTCCACTCCTCCCACTTTTCCCTGACTTCCTCTCTCCCTGAGATCCACTCTTCCTCCATTTTCCTTCAGAAAAGAGCAGGGCTTTAACCAAATACGCATAACAAGTTACAATAGGACTAGGCACATATCCTCATATCAAATAGGAGGGAAAGGGTCCCAAAGGCAAGCAAAATAGTCCGAGACAACCCCTACCACTCCCATTATTAAGAGTCCCACAGGACACCAAGCTACATAACCATAACATCTATGGAGAGGACCTCGCTCAGACTCACACAGTCTGATTCTGGTACTTTTAATCCTGTCTATTTCCCATATCTTGGCTGGAGGAGCTTTTGTAGCTATGACATTACTTCATGGTTGGTTTTTTTTTTCAAAACCTATTTTAGCATCTCTGCTTAGGAGCCATAAAGCTGATGCAATTCTGGGAAATGTAATTCTGTCTACCAAATTGATGTGGTTCAATGCAGCACCACCCCAGAGAAAGAAGTTTCCTCCATTCCAAAAAAATCAGAATATTGTACCAGTGACATTCTAGAAACTCTATCCAAAGAGTCCCCAAACAGCTTTAATGAAGCTTAAATAAATAAATAAATAAATAAATAAATAAATAAATAAATAAATACAAACAAACCAGTGAAACAGTAGAGGATATTTTTTAAAACACTAGCTTTATACTTATGGAGAACAGCACGGTGGGCCTTAAAGGAAATATGACAAATGAGAAGTGATTTAAACAGGGTGAGAAAAAGAGTTCTTCCTAAGGAATGCCATCAACACTGGGAAACCGGAAAGCAAAGAGTGCAGAAAAGGTTTTAGGAAAAGCAAGAGCAGGTGAGTCACCTCAACTGTTCTTAAGGAGTTAAATATACTTTCTAAAACTTACAGTTTGATCTGGAACCCACTCTAAATATTTTCATCTCTATTTTCACCACTAAAACCCACCATCAACCTGGAAACTGCCAGATTCAGTGGTTACTCACACCTCCCAGGTGTCTTCCCAAGACCAAATGAACACCCTCAGTTTCTTGAGACACTGTCTCCACTTGTCTTTGAAAATACCATGTCTCTAATGGAACATGTTCTGTGAGAGGGAGAGCTTTGGATTAATGTTATCTTTCCAAAATGTCATGGCAAGAGGGGGCTGTGAAGCAAACTGTGCACACTTGTGCTAGCTTGCTTTATTCTCTTTCCTCCTCGGTCTATTCAGGTTCCTGGCTTATAGAATGATAACACCAAGATTCAGGTCAGGGCTACCCCGTTTTTAATTCTCTCCGAAAATGCCTTCCCTCACAGACGCATCCAGAGGTGCACTTTAGTAATCTCATAGGTGTTTCTCAATTCAGTGAAGTTCACAGGCAAGATTGAATATCCCTCAAGCCTGGCAAATAGCAGCTAGTAAGATGAGAAAAAGAAGAAGAAGAACAAGCTGTTTTGGAAGCTGGGTGAAGTATTTTCTCGAAGGAAAGAGATCATCAGCAATTTAAATGCTGCTAGGAGCTGACCTTTGGATGTGGCTGTGTGGAAGCTTTGGAAGAAGGTTTTTACAGAATACTGAAATCAAAAGCCAGAGGGGAGCAAACCTGAGCAACAACAAAAGGGCAGAAATCAATGGTAGCCACTTAAGCAAGCTGTTTGGGGAGTTTGATTTAGAGTGCTAAAAGCAAGCCATGGAGAGGACACATGGGCTACTCTTTTAATTTCTTTTAAAGAAAGCCATTTGTGTCCCATGGAAGAGTTTGAGACGGAAATGAAGTTGGAACTGCAAAACAGAGAAGAGACAGTTTGCCACAGTGTCCTAGAACTCAAAGGAATAGGTTCCATGAGTAAGAGAAGTGGTGGGCTTTGCAGAGCACAAACATGGTTCCCATAGCAACAGCTGAGGATGCTGGAGCAGACATAAGTAGATGAGTAGGTGTGATGGGGAAAGTTGGTAGACAGTCTACTCTAATTATCTCCATTGCTGAAATATCTCTAGCCTATTCTAAGTAGTGAAGTACCCAAGGGCCTACTACGAAAATTTCATCCAGTCCCATGGCTTCAAACATGCAACTCTCGTATGTTTCTTTTTCCCCAGTCTCTCTCCTAAACTTTTCCCAAGCTTTCTACCCAACATTTTAACTTAATGTTGAACAGACAAGCTTAGCGTGTGCATAAGTGATCAATTGATTCATCATACCCACCCTCAATCAGCTGCTCACAATTAACCATGTCTATCATGACACGAAGAGAGCATCATAAGCCAAAACTGCTGGCATTACATATAAAATATACATTTTTTGTATCATGCTTTTGAAATCATTGTTTGAATAAATGTTAGTGCTAGACCCTCAGAGAACAAGGTGAAATAACAAAAAAGAAAAGAAAAAACTGCCAATATTTCATAAACTTTTATTTAAGTCACAGGCAAGATTATATTATAGTATAATATAATATAATATAAAGCACTGGAATTTCTTATCTGGCCTATGCAATAGTGGTTACCTGGTCTCCCTGGTTATGCTCTTGTCTCCCATTAGTGATGCTTCCACCTAGAATCCATGATGATACTTTGAATAAGCAAATAACATCATGTTTCCTTCTCCACTGCTGTAACATTACTATTCTGCATCAAGATGTCCTAGTGGGCATTACCTGTCAACTCGATACAACCTAGAATCACCTAAAAAGAGTCCTGAGTACTCGTACTTTAAGGCTGGTCTGTTGGCATACCTCTGAGAACTGGATTGATTGCTAATTGATACAGGGAGGCCCAGTTCATTGTGGGTGGCACCATTTCTAGGCACTGACCTAGGTGAGACCTAGTTAATCTGGAGTGAGATGGAAGAGATGGTGGTGATAAGAAGGAAGCAATTCAACCCTGGTCCCCTTCAAAGTTATCCACCCAGTTTCATCTGCACTTCAATTCTTTGTCCCATCTACAAACACGGTTCCATGTGAATGTGCCAGGGTCGAATTATTTATCGCGTGTCCTGATGTTCAGTGATAGCATGAGAGAAGAGTTGATACAAGAATTACTGAAGCTGATGCTCTTGTTCTAGGAACATAGAATCAGCCTCAGAGAGGGGAGGAATTCTACTCCCAGCCTTTAGTCTTAGGCTTGTTAGCAGAAGAGGTGAGACTAGACCTGGCTTGTTGTATTCCTCATCCCGGTACACTTCCATCTCCCTCTTAGCTCTACTGCAGAACCGCAACGGTAAGATATATAAGCATCCTAGAAACTATGAAACCAATTGTATTAAAATAGCTGGCCATGTGACCATAAAAATTTATAAACAGAAAACAACAAAAATACTATCTACATGAAATATGGGAAAAGGTTCCATTTCTTCTCTTGCATGGTTTGAATTGTACTTGGAGCTGTGCTGAGAAGTCTCAAGAAGGAACATTAGATTTTCTTCCAACACTAGATTTTCTGTCCAACAGTTTTGATCTGACATTAAATAGCCAAATGCATCAGTCCAAAATTATTAGTAGAGAGCCTATCTGGCACCTTCTTCTTCTGTCTGCCCCTCCTCAATATCCACTCAACGTCCTATTTCATGTAGGACCTTCAAAATAAGAAAAGCAAAACCTAAACCAGGTAATGAGTAGATTAGGTAAGAAGAATAAAGGGAAACAGCTTTTCAGCACGAATTTATATTCATTGCTTCAGATAATGCTAATGCAAACTTGCTCCTTCAAACCACTAAGCAACAATATCTAATCATTAAGTGTAATAAATGCTGAGGGCATTTCCAACCTTTCTGTAGAACCACAGCACACTTTTCTTCCCTTCGACGTATTATGCAGGCCTAATTTGCACAGAATGTAGGAGTGCTTCATTAATTCATTTAAATGGGGTGTTTTCTCCTAATGAGCTCACTCACACAAACACCTCGGAGCTTTCCCCTGCTGGTAAGAGGATGTGTGATCCTGACAGAGGGGATAAAATCAGGTAATTCTCTGGGGGGATAATGCTGGCCCGAGAAGCTGGCAAATGCAATGCATAGGTGGAGCGGTAGTGTCTCCAGGAGAGCTGGTTTTACCGAGCACCTCTCAGCCTTTGTTAGAGTGGGGCTAAGCCAGACGGACAGGTGTTCCACGCAGTCTGATAATAAGCACAACCTCCCTTAGGCTCACTTCCGCTTCCCAAGCTCTTTAGCCCTTTCAGTATCTGTTAAATATCTGATATCTGTTAAAATATCTGCAGTAAAAATAAGAAATTCTCTAATAATCTGAAAAAAGAGAAGGGAATAAATATAAATTGAACTGTGCCCCACCTTCCAAATTTGTATACCTGAGCTAACTCCTGGGTTCTCAGAATGTGACCTACTTTCTCACAATTCGTTGTGATGGAGTAGCATGGACTTTAATTCTATGTGAGTTTATGCCTGTATGAGAAGCGGGGATTTGAAAACGCATGCACCCACCCACCCACGCACGCACGCACATGCGGTGCAAATTAGATCCGTGCTGCAACAAGCCTAGAAACTCAAGAACTGAGCATCTAGGCGCAGGTCCTGCTCATGCACATGCGCTTTCCTTCAGCTGGATAATGGCATTGCTCTGCTGACGCCTGAACCTCAGATTGTAGCCCCCTAGAACTTAGAGTTCCTATAGCTACTGTGGTGGCTCTAGGAATACAGGAATTTGGGGGAAGAGTAGCAGTGTTGATGTCACAGGTCTAGCTCCACTTCCACTGTGAATTTTCTGCAATGTAAATGAGTTCCCCTCATTCACAACCCCCTTAAGCCCCTTCAGGATGGCACCCACCATTTCTTCCATCCTGTCTTTCTCACCTTCTCCAGCCGCTCTGGGTCCCTGCAGGTCTCCAAACACTAAGCACTCAGATATTCATACTGTTTTCCTTTAATCAATTAAGTTAGGTTTTTTAATTAAAAAAAAATTCCACTCATGGAATTCTGGAATTCATAGGGACATCTTTGGTCACCTATGCCAAATAACACTCGTGTGTGTGTGTGTGTGTGTGTGTGTGTGTGTGTGTGTGCGCGCGCGCGTGCGCACGCCCGCCCTTCAATAATAATACATAGCGGCATCTCACATTATGTATTTTCTGGTTTATTCCTGTTTACTCCTGATTGTAATCTGTAAGTGAACAGCTCCACAAATATAGGAATTGTATCAGGTTTGTGGCTGTGTTCTGGTGCCTAGAACTGTACTGTAAAGAATGTCTGCTGAATGAATAAGGGGAGGAATATGTGATTTTCCAGAAAATTGGAGGATTTATAGGTTTAAAATTTCAATGGTCCCTTCCTGGGCATGCCCAGTGAATATTTCTGTTTTCCTTCCCATAAATATGATACAGAGCCCACGTCTTACATGCGGGATAACTTTCCTTCTTCCTACATCCTGTACCTCAGGAAGGGAATTTCCTAAGTAAGAAAAAACAAAAGATGTGAGTCCTCCTGGAGAGATTCCCTACCAGGATTCATCCTGTACCTCTGTAGAAACTGGTATTGGGTGGGTGTGTTATTTAGTCAATAAAGATATAAGGAGACCTCAAGGTTGCTGTTTACTTACTAAGACCTAAAATACAAACTTTTTCTTTTTTTATTTTTCAAAATAACCACGTCTTTCAAGACATTGCTGCTCACCTGTCTGCTGCAGGCAGCCACCAGGAAGGCCTCTGAGGATCGCTAGGTCTCTGTGTCTGTCCTTGTGTAATCTGGTCCCTGGGAAGGGAGCTGCATTTAATAAGCCAATGCGGCAGTGATGGGATGTCATTTCTTTGATGTTTTGAGAACAGGAGCTGTGATCTGGCATGCTCTCACACTTTCCCTCTTGGATGCTTATTTTGGGAGAAGTAAATTGCCGGATCATGAAGCAGCCTTGTGAAGTCTACACAGGGGAACTTGGGGACACATGTCCGCTTGCTGATCTAGGAAGTAACTGTTGCCTCTGGCTGATACCCTGATTGAAGCCTCATGGGAAATCTTTAGCTGAAAAGAACCAGTTAACCTCCTCCCTGGTTCCTGCCCGTAGACATGCTACTGGTGAATGTTGTCCTCAGCTGTGAACTTTGAGGTAATTTGTTACACAGCAGGAGACAACTGATGCACCCTGCTCTAGTAGAGCGTTTGATTTGCCCTCTACTTGTGCATATTTTTAATGCATTTCTGATGTGAGGTTTAACTCAAGACATTTCTTCCCAAGACTAAAAACACATTCAAAGAGAACTTTGGTTTCCTTATCTAAGTCAACACCTTAAATTTGTGACACTTGGTTTTGTGTGCATATTTAAAATAGGAGCCAAACTGCATTTTTTTAAAATCTCTTTCATCTGCTTCCTGTCTGCCAGACGATTCTCTAAACACTTTACACACATTACCTTATCCAGTCCTCTGCAGCCAGGTGCTGCTGTCATGCTGTAATACCATGGGAGGCACCGAAGGATGAGCGTTGTGAGCAACTTCTGCAACCTTAGGTGGCTGGTTAAGTAGAAGACATAGCTAGGCTGGGTCTAATCTTGAACCCCCTAGCCACTCGTTTGCTGTGTCTTAGAAGAAGAGACAGGTCATATGAAAGAATGAGACAGTCCAAAGCTTTAATAAAAAGCCCCGGTGTCAAAAGAGTCACGGAACCAGAATTAGTCAGAAGAAAAGCCAGAACTGTAGAATCAAGTAGAAAATCAGGAATCTCTTGGATCACGTTAGAGGACATATATGTGACTTGGAGTCAGGAAATGCAGGTCTGAGCCTTTACTTAGACAGTGCCTTTTATTGTCATGTCATGGACAAACCAGATCCCCGCTTGCACATTGTTATATTTTGGAATCCCTCTTGGTCGGGACTCCTAAGATAGGATATGAGTTGACTTTGTGAGCATTCTAAGTTGGCACTGAGAGTTCCTGCCATCTGGCCATGTGCCTGCAAAAATTAATTGCAGACACACTGTGCTTAGAAATTCTGGAAGTTTCTAAGTCAGAATCTAGAGCACTTCAAAAGGACTTCGTTTATCTGTCACAGTACCCACCCCCCAAAATCTGGTCTAATCCATGGCACCTAATGAGAGAGAGGACTGTTTCTGACCTCTGTTCTGGCATTTGTTCATTACTTAGAAGAACTGCCTTCCAGAGTCTGCCAGACCAGACAGGTGTATCATGTTTTCATCAGAGTCCAAGCAGTCCCACAAATCTAGCTTGGGTGCTAACTAAGGTGACACATGGAAAGAGTCTAAATGAGCTTGAACTGAGTGAATGTTCTGTCGTTGTCGTTAAAATCATGTGGAGCTGTTAAATGCCACTTCTGAGCTTATTTATAGGTTTGCATATTAATCTCCCTGAACATACATCTTTTAGTCTGCCTATCATTTGAATGCTGAAAATTATGCTGTGTGTAAGAAACAAAGCCTACAACTCTCCATTGTATTCAGAATAAAGACAGAGAGCTCATAATTTGGCATCTGAGTACATGTTTTATAGTTCGTGAAGCAAGGGTGAGACCAAGATGTTTTTTCTTAAATGTATATACATCCCTACTGCAATCTCTCCCCTTCTCTCCTCCCAGTCCCTTCCTCCACCTGCCTTCTCCCCTAGATCTATTCCTTCTTTGTTTCCCTTCAAAAAGGGGAGGCTTGCCAGGGATATCAACCCACCACAGCATTGTATCAAGTCGCAGTAAGACTAGGCACATCCACTCATATTAAGGCTGGACAGGGCAAGTCAGGAGGAGGAAAACAGTCCCCAAAGCAGGCAAAAGAGTCAGAGGCAGCCCCTACTAACACTGTTAGGCATCCTACCTAGGACAGATCCATACAGACTCCCTGATTGTTGGTTCATTCTCTGTGAGACCCATGAACACTGGTTAGTTGATTCTGTGAGCCATTTTCTTGTGGTGCCCTTGACCCCTCTGGCTCATATAATCCTTCCTCCCTCTCTTCCACAGGATTTCCTGAGCTCTTCCTAATGTTTGGCTGTGGGTCTCGCCATCTGCTCCTATTGGCTGCCGTTTGAAGCCTCTCTGATGGCAATTATACTAGAAAACAAGATTTTATTTTTTTTAGTATTTACTATGCATTGGGGTCCATGCAAATAGCATTTTTCATATAGTCTCTTCTTCAGCTCATTCTAAGTATTATTAACATAAACGAAGAAACAAACATCTGTTCTGGAGAGTCAGTGGCAGAGCTAGGGTTTGAACCTAGGTCTATTTGGTATAAAACCTCTGTTTTCCGGACATCAATTCATTCGATTCCTTTTCCAGAGGGATTCATGTAGACCCTACAAACTTTTCACTTCAATCTAATTAATGAGTCTCAACTGTGTTTAAAGAATGAAAAAGTTAATATAGCAACTACCTAATTGTTTACTTGATAATGACAGTGATAATGATGATGGCCAAACTTGTCTCTGCATAAGATGGAGTTTCAGGGAGTAGGAGGAGCAGAATGATTTGGAATTCTGTACATATTTTCAACTATCTAGATCATTGTTTAGTACCAAATAGCTTGTTCTTGGAACTGCAAGCTTCAAAACACTCCTAAGTTTTCTCTTTTCTTATAAAGTATGGCAGGATGGTGCTGTGGTTATACTGACCACGGTCAGATGACCCATGTCTTGTCACATACTTCCTAGCCATGTGACCTCTGGAATGTTGTAACCTATTAGTATGCCTCAGTTTCCTCACCTGGAAACACAGATGATGTGAGCTAATGAGGTGGTTTTCACTGCAAATAAGGGCTTTAGAACACCATGTAGCACCTCACTAGCATATGGGATAGATGGGTCCAGCAGATACTGAGTTTATCTTTTGGTTTTATGTCCATAGTTGTGATAGCAATCCTGAGTTAACAACACCCAAGTCAGGGTAATTCTCCTTAGATAATGATGAGACTATGGTATGTGCTATAGGACCATTCAGAGGAATGAATCTTCAACCCTCAAAAAATTATAGATTTGCATAGACTGTAGAAGAACTTGGCACTACACATTTGCACACATATACACATACAGACACATGCACACACACACATATGTGCACACACGTGCACACATGTACAAAAAGAGAAAAATCCTCTTAATGCAAGTAGTAACTATTTTATTGACATATTTACAAAATATTACAAAGTAACATACCGTTCCAACCCACCATATTACACAAGGGCTACAGACAGGCAAGACAAAGTCCGAGGAAAACATTTATGTCTGTCTTTGGTATTAGAAATCTACACAGATGGTAGCATTTAAAATCCCCAATACAAAGTACTAAAAGTAGACAAAGTTGCCATTGGTAATGTCATGAAAAGAGGCTCTCCTCTCCTCTGCTATGGAACTCTGGGGCGAATGAAATGCAACAGGAAGACCACATACCACTTACGAGGCAGGGAGTCTATTGACTGAAATAAACAATACATGCTACAATACTGTACACAGGAGCGTTTCAATCTGTGGGGAGCTATCCTCTCCACAGCAACACTTGCTGACAGTAACAGACCAAACATCCCCGAGACACAGATAAGACTTTCTGGGTAAGAATCCAGTCCAAGAGTAGACCTTGCCAGCACAAGTTGACTGTACATACATTTTATGAAATACATTTTCATGATCATTTACACATATACAAAAGCTTAGTTGTTCTAAAACACAATCACAGTTTACATAACTCTGAGGTAAAGGTCTTGAGTCTATTTAAATGAGAAGTCCTAGCCTCCAGGGGTCTTTTGGAGGGACATGTGTCCACTCTCCCTCCTGGCACTCATGCAAGCTGGGAGAGGACAGGCTATCACAGCCCTCTCATGTCAGAGGTGACCAAAAGCATCTGGTACAAGAAGCTTCTAGATCACAGTTAAGGTAAAAATACCTCTGCTTTTCCTCCAAGCAGGAACACTCTCTGAGTCTCATCAGAACACAGCTACTACTATGAAAGGAACAGTTCACCATGGAAGGCTGTCTCAACTAGGGACTCCATACATCTTAGGAGGAAGATGCTTAGACTCCTTACAGAACACAGTGGAGGCTTGGTGAAAGAAACACACTGCAAAATGGATCTTACTACTAATTAAGACATAGCTAGAATAGCTCCAGAAGGGGAAACAGAGGTGCCAGAACATTGGTACCTTTCCTTTTGTCTCAGAAACAATGTACTTTCCTTCCCAAGTCCTCAATAAAGCTCTTTTGTGCTACTGTTAAAAAAAGAAGATGAAGAAGAATGGAAATCAGCAAATATGTCCTAGATATTTTTGGGGGGGAGGGGGGCAGGAAGAAAAGGTTTGTGCTTATAGTATTGCTGCTATACAATGATGCCCTATGGATGACAGCCCTTGATCTGTTCTGTAAACACCTCTCCCTCACTGGGCTTCCCAGCAACTAAGCAGGATCTGTCCAGACAAGATCCCTTTGTCAAGCCTGACATCTCCAAAACACCCTACGAGATCATGAAAGTTGTGAGGCTCTAACACAAAGACACTTCCTTTCATGTGCTTTTCTTTTTCTTCTTTATACAGAAGTGTGGAAATACAATCAGGACATCAAATAAATAATTAAACCCTTCTCTGTAATTTATCACATACGATGCAAACCTGAGCATGGGCTGCTTTTATTTGATCGTGAGTAACATCTGGGGATAAAAGTGTTTGCTAGGCAATGAGTCACCTGTTGAACAATTTAAGACAAGAAATGCTGGATCTTTCCCAGATGGCAGAACTCTGCTTTTTCTTCATGCAGGGAAAAAGCAAAATTAAACTTCTGCTTCTTTGTATCATCAAACACTATAAGACCAAAGTACATATGCATGAAATGTTTCCTAATGGGCTGGCATCCACGGTGCCTGACCCAGTGAAGTAAGAGAACCCTGATCTGACATGTTTGCAGGGCTCTTTGGAGGAAGGAAAGCTTTTGGTTTTTGCCTCGGACCCCGACAATGACAGACTGGCAGGCTGTGTCTTGCTCTGCTCTNCTAGGCAAGCCATTAATCTGTCAGGACCAGCATCTTTAGAAATCCCAGCATTAAGATTTAGGAGAAAAAAAAAAGAAGAAGGGAGGTGTTGAACAGCCAGAAATGCTGCTGTCTAAACACTCCAGTGAACTCATAATGCAGCGCAGGCTTCTGTTTATCCCTTCTGTGAGATTTTGGTGCAGGGTGCAGCGCTGACTGGGCTTTTACTCATCCTCCTCCACGTACGTGGATGGAAACCAGCCCACCTGTGAAGAAAAACGGCCAACATGTCAACACCGTCGAGGCTTCAAATGATTCTACAGATGATATTTCTCATTTTCCTAATACTCTAATTAAGCTGGGGTTTTATGCCCACTGGAGATGAAGAAGATTGGCTTAACAGCTAGACTAGGCATCACAGAGACAGTGATAGCAGCTAAGGAATAAAATAAGCTTCAACAGGATTCTAATCCACTATCACACAAACAAACACACAAATTAGGGCAATATGGGTCTCAACACCATGTGTCCCACCTCTGTTATAGGACAATATGGAATACAGAGGTACTCTACCCCATCCTTACCAAGTGGGAGCAGGAGCTTTCAGAAATGCTTGGGGCCCTGTATACTGACATGTGCTGGCACTCGGCTTCTGACAAAACCTGAAATGTTCTTCAACTCGTCCCACTTGCCAATCAACTCTCGGCCCATACATTATTGACCCAACCCATTTTAAAGGGCAATGCAGTTAGGCTCCTGAGAAGAGAAGTCTACCACATGATAGCTGCCAATGGCTGTTGGCCTTTGCACTCAGGAAGAACCAATTCATTCATAAGACAACTCACCCTGCCATTTACTTCTCCTCTCCACCAGCCATTCGCACTCATTTTCGTGTAAATCTTCACCACGTCCCCTTTCAGTAAGGAGAGTTCCCGCATGTCTCTTGCACAGAAGTCGTAACGAGCGATGGCAATGCCCAGGACTTTGGGGCTTAGCACTGGAAAGAAACAAAACGCAGAGTCTGAGTCAGTGTGAGGTTGGTTGCAGCCAGCCACCAGAACCCAATCAGACCACGGCTGTTGGTGCTATCGAATGCAGAGCCGTGACCTCGTTACAGGTCAGTGATAATGACAGCGGAGTTTGAAAGCAGCACAGTTGCCCTTTCAATCCAACCAGATGTGATTAAGTTCATTCCAGACAGTTAAGTAACCTTTGTTCTGCTTTTGACACTTTTAATAAAAGCTTTTGTAAAAGCAAAGTAAACCTAGCTAAATAGCTTAAATAACTATGCGGATAAATTTGAGATAACTTTAGCATAAACTTGCAACTGACAGCACTGTATTCTGTTTCCCATTAGAAGCTCTGGGTGAAGCTTTTTGCAGTTTTCACCTGGTGACTTCTTTGGCTAAGCTCAGAGCAACTGAATTCTGGACTCTGATGAAGGTCTGTCAAATCAGTATCATCACTTCTAAGTAAGTGGTATCCCCACAAGCCAAGCTTTTTTATATTTAAACCATCTAGGGATGAACTCAATTATTATTTCATATACAATTTCTGTATATGTAAAAACATGCAACAGTTTTTGCTGAAAGAACACAAAATCCTCTTCTTTTCACAGAAACACTGACTTGCAGTCAATGTTTGAGGCAATATCTAATCAAATTCAAGGCAGAAAGGGATCACTGCCTGTGTTCAGCTTCCTTTATATATTTATATTTAATATCCCTGGTGACAGGAGAGGAGTCAGCCCTGTCCGGAAGGGAAACACCATTCAGGCTGTGTGCCTCTGTTGGTCTCTGGCGCTTCATAACAGGCTTTGTAGTTAATTTTACCACCTGTTGCTCTGCAAGGGTCATAAAGTGTTTTCAATTATATGTGCAGTGATTCTGAGAATCACTCACCGGAGATGGTGGGACTGTATAAATCTTAAATGGTATGGGAACTTAAGTGTAAGGAAAAGCAACAAACTGAAACGCCATCCGTCTGTATTTTAACAGCTCCCAGGGCTCGGGTAGCTCGTAATGACCCATGCTACCCTGGAACAGTCCATCCACTTGGCAATGGGGACCTCAAGGCTATCATTCATGGCTTTATAACGTCAGCCTTTTTTTTTTAAGTCTCCAGGTGTCCATCATAAGATAAACGAAAGGAAATACTGTAGATTTCAGAACTGTAAAGGGAGTAAAAATAGGTCATTTTATTTTACCATTCAAGACACAAACCACTTTAATGGTTTCCTGACTGAAAATGGTCCCATTGCCAAGGCACTGTTCTTAAAGTCAGTGCCCATAAGACACCCCTGTGATGGAGAAACCCAATTGTAGACTTAACGGTGTGACCTTGCGCAGGCCTCTCAACCCCTCTAGGCCACATTTTTCTCATCTATAAAATGAAAGGTTTGTACTAGCTGACTTCTAAGGTCTATTTCAGAATTCTATGTTCTATTGGGACTTACAGGTTAATTTCTAAAAAAAACCACAAGAAAACGTACTTTCTCTAGCCTCAATGCCATATAAACAGTCATTTAACTCTCCAGGTAACGACAGAAATTCAGATCAAAACTCCTGGACACCAGGTGAAGAGCTATAGAAATGGTGGACAAGGGTCATCATTTTAAGAAATGCATGCTGAATCTTATTATTCTATTTGGAGGAAAAGTTGAGATTTGGGGCCCTTTTTATTTTCTTCATGGAAATACAAAAACACTGATTTTTCTCCATATGACTTCTAGTCCTCAGAAAAGATGAATGATTTTTCAGAGTCCTTCATCTCCTTTTAAATTTCCATCCCCTGACCCATTTCCAACCTCTCCGCACTGACACATGATGAAATATAAAATGTCATATTAAAACTGATGGCTAACACACACACACACACACACACACACACAGAATGTCATGGCAAACAATGACTCTATGGCAGGGAAGAATGAGGTACATGGTGTTAATGGAACTCTAGGAATTGTGTTTGAGATGGATTTACGTGGGAAGCCATACACAGAAGCCAAAACATTGTATGTGCACACAGAAGCGAGCTATAGAGACATATAAAAGCAGAAAGCAGTACCTGACCAGAAAGGAGTGGAAGAAGGGGGAACAAAGCTGTAGTCTGGAGGAGTTACAAAAGAAAAGCCACAGAACAGAGGAGGGGCTTAGAGAGGGAAAGAAAAAGAAGCAAAAGAGCATTTAAGAGTTGGCACAAAAATCTCTCAATACAATGACTTTGTTGTTTCTAATCACAAGCAAATTGTCACATCCAAGTTGGAATATCAAGCTGTGTTTCTTACCCACTGTTCTCCTGTCACCATTTCTAAATGAGAACCATGCCAGACTTTCACATTTTGATTGACAGTAGTTCTGCAATTCAGAGCTGTCTATCACTTTATAGGAAAACATCAAACCCACTCCACGTTGCTACCCAAGCCTCATCCATCCACAGATATTCCCATTTGTTACAATAACAAGAAGAGAAATTTACTGATATAAATATGTTCCCAATCAAAAGCAATATGAACAAGTAAGAGCTTACAAAGGGAGTACAGAGCTTATAGGGTTGTGTCAATGACACATAAAGAAACCATGGAAAATCAAAAACATTTGTTAAGTTAAAATTCAGACAATTTGTTAACACTCTCCCTTACCCCCTAATAAAGCATGCATATCATAGCTAATTTTCAATAGAGAAAAATACAATTAGAAATGAAAGCCATTCTGAATCTTATCCTGGAAAATCAAGCTGTAGAGGGTATAACAAAGATACTGGCAGTTTTGTGCACTCATTTCTTTTTGCTCACTGTATGGCATCAGTAAGAGGTTATCAGATTCATTATCGAGTGGTCATGAAGTATTAGTTACCATTGCTCAATGAATTAACTATATCAATGATTTAAGTCATTACGGTACTGAGAGGAAGACATTGATGCTCTCTTTCTTTTGCATCTGAGAAAATCTGGAGTCACATATAGCTTTGTGGTCCTAATTCTTAACTGCAACTATACAGTTCTTTTCTGCTCACATACCTCTAACATTTAATCTGTTGATTCCATGGTGCCATGAAAATAAGCAAGAAAGACCTGGGTTATAAACTTTACCCCAGCATTTATTCTACCTTTCATCCATCTAGCAGACGGTTGACTTCAACCATGCTCAACCAGCAGAGAGAGTTCATTTCCCCCACTCTCTTACATATTGGTAAAACTCTATGGGGAGGTCCTGACCAAAGCTATTAAAGCAAAATTTTCATTAAGCAGCGACTTGGATCTTTCCTCCTAGCCCTTTATTCTATCTTGCTTTCTGGCATGTGAAAGTTACCATATTGGTGCTAAGAAGGGAAAATATTACCTTGAGAACAACAGAGAATGAGCTCAAAGGAACCTGAATTACTAAGATTTCATGGAACATAGAGAGCCTGTCCTTTTGTCTAGCTCTGGGCTATTCCTATGTTTTTATATAGAGAGAAATAAACTGACTTTCCCGATTGAGCCAATAGTTTTGGATTTTCTGTTACCTGTACCTAGACCTAACCTAAAACATTATCATCAAAGATGTGATAAAAATGGTCTCAGTAGATTGGGATGAGATAGTCTGTCTTTCCATCTACCTCTTTAGGGAGGTGCCTAATGCTACAAGTCAGTACTGTTATCTCCTAACAGCAGCAGTGGCCTGCTAAGAATATTATCAGACTCCAGACAAGCAAACTAGCTGAGGGAATCATAAGGAATTCAGTTGTTCTTGAAATCACTGATTGTAAAGACCTCAAACATGGCCTCACAGTTTTTCTATTCCACCCGCCTGTTCAGTTAAAAAATAAAAATACACTAAAATCCACTGTTACGTGTCATCATGGCTAATTTTATAATATGAGAAATTCATCTACCACTATATAATAGAAATGACAATTCTGTCTGTCTCTGTCTCTGGTATGCTATGATGTATGGGTATGCATGCACACAGGAGACAGAGTTTTGTCCTGGTCTATCACTCTCCACCTGTTATTATGCCCCTGAGACAGGGTCTCTCACTGAGCCTGGAACTAAGGTAGAGTCAACTAGCAAAGACCATCAATCCTTCTGTCTCTGCTCCCGACAGAATCGGGTTTACAGGGGATCCTCAAGGCCTTGTGCAAGTCTCTTACCCACTGAGCTATCTCCCAGCCCCATGTGTTCAGTCTTGAGGTCATGATGTACCTACACTCTGTCAGATCAAAAAGAGGATGACATTCCTAATAAAGTAGTCAGTCCATAACTGCATCACTAATGATAAAACACGTGATGTCGAGAACCCTAGATTCCTATCTCTTGTCTGTGAGAACTTAAATTGGAAGCCATGTTCTACACACTGCACTGACAGGTAAAGGGACATTTTCCCCCCTTGGACTGTTTTCTAATGGATTCCTTCTCTGGCCCAATTATATTCATTAAAAAAAATAACCTGCATTTCTCAAAAAAAATCTAATGAAGATGATATAAGCTAAGGGCCAAAGAGTGAAAAATTACAAGAGATAACTTATCTCAAAAGGGAAGAAATGAGAAATCAATGACAATACAATTAAGTGCCAGTTAAATAACTTCAAAGGTAGGTAGATAAACAGATAACCAGCCTGGAATCAGAAAATCCAACATGTCTGAATGTGGGCAATGCTGTAGCAAGGAATGTGAGTCTATTTCAACAGCATCACAGTGTGCTGCCCCTTTCTCTTATCTAACCTTAAGCACCTTAAAGGTATTTGCATTGCAATCAAGCAGCGAGAACTCAAAGCTTCTTAAATTCGATCTAAAAGAGTATAATAGTGGGATGCTGAAGCCATGGTACAATGGCTGGGAGCACTCGCTGCTCTGGCAGAGAACGCAAGCGTAGCTCCTGCCAGTCACATTGACTAACTCACAACCGCTTCTACTTCCAGCTTCCAGCAAACTGGCAATGTCTTCTGGCCCCCCAAAGCCCCCAAATCTACATGTAAATGCCAACAGATAAACATATGCACATACATACAATTAAAAATAAATGAAAAAAATGAAATGTTCCAGCTACATAGCCATTATTTTAGATAAGTAGCTTCAGCCCTTCTGATGGATTTGTCATGCTCATATACTGCCCTGATTGATACAATAGCTTTTTAGGTAGAGCTTGGCTCTCTTAGTCCTATCCTGTGATTTCAAACATTTTCAATGACAATTCTCTGAAGACCAGCCTCATCTCAGATTTCCCTTGTCGCAACCAAAACTTACCACCTTCCTTTTGCAATTCTTCTGGCTAGTTTTATAAAATGGACACAGCTAGAGTCAGCTTACAAAAAGCAAATGCCTCTACCAGACTGGTCTGTGGGCCAGGCTGTGGTTCATTCTCTTAATTAATGATTGATGTGAGAGGGCCCAGCTCACTGTAGGTGGTGCTACCCAGGCCGATGGTCCTCAGTGATGTAAGCAAGGCAGAAGGAACCAGTCAGTAAGCAGTGTTTCTCCATGACCTCTGTACCAGTTCCTGCTTTGAGTTCCAGCCCTGACCTCCCTCAGTAATGACAGACTACAAACTGTAAGATGAAGGAAACCTTTTCTTCCCCAAGTTGCTTTTGGTCATGGTGTCTTATCAAATCGATAGAAATCCTATCTAAGATGAAAATCTAAGAAACCTACCTTTTGTGCTTTCCATGACTCCATTTTTTGTGACAACCTTGCAAAACACACACTGCTAGGCTCTTCCTATCCAACCTCTACATTGAGTATCTTCTGCCTTTGTTAGTTCTCAGCTCAGCTATCCCAATGCAGGTACATACACCATTCTAACCCCAAACAGCCTCCAATTTGCTTCCTGCTTTCAACTTGTTTTCTTTTTCAAGCATTGCCTCCCAGCTACTCATCCCAAATGTAGATTCTCTCATCAATTTGCTAAATTATGAAGTTCAAACTCTTGAGCAGAATCACATGGCAGTGTATCAAACTGGTTTCTCCCCCTTTTCTAACCATGTCTTTTAGGAAGTCCATGCCTGAATTCTTTCCACTAGACCAGCTTCCTATCCACATGGCCTTCAGCTTCATTTCCAAGTGAGAACTATGGATTATTCTAGGATACTTCTCCTGTCTCTGGGCTCCATGATTCAAAAGCCTATCTCAGACCCTCCCCAAGATTCAGAACAACCAAATCAGGTGCTATCTGCCCTTTCTTGTCCTCCTCTAGGCATCTGGTGTCAGTTGTATCATGGCACTTCCGGGTTCCACTGTTTAACCTCTGCATCTGTATCTCCATTTAAATGCGGGTACTGGAAGGCGTCTCCCACAGCCAAGACCCCAGTGCTATATACAACAGCTTCCACCCAACAGACAAGCACCTGGGTGTTTGATTATGTAGTTCCTATTGTCTCAGCTCATCTTTCTTTCACTCAACTGCACAGTAAGACTTCCAAGACACAGCTGACAACACAAAAAGGAACGAACGTGAAAAATACTCAGACTCCACTCCCCAGGCTTTCTGAGGACAGCAACCTAGCAGTGGCACTCCTGCAATAACTAACTCTTTGGAGATGCTGAGCAGCTGTTAAACACCACAGGTCTCATGGCATTAACCGTGCTGTGTGCCTGGGGAAACTTTTTAAAGTAAAAGGTTAATCAGTTGCCTCTGCCACTGCATATATCTCTCTCAGGCAAGCATTTTAAGGGTTGATAGGGAAGATTGCCACTTCTCTGTGCATTGTAACGTGATTTATTGTGGCCACTCTTCCTATAGGTCAACTTTCTTTGCCTCTGGGTCCTTGATTCTTTTCTCCTATGACATCAGCATCTGAATGTTCTGGCTCCTACTAAAGACGCGTTCAACTCTAGATGCAGGTAGTGTCAAGAGTCAGGTATCTGATAATATATTCTTTAGAGTAGTTTAATTGTAGAATATGTTTACATCTACCTTGGAAATATACACATCTATCTCTACACACATACACAGATGAAAGATTTCCTTATTAAATTTGTCCTATCAGACATCATTAAAACACCTTAGCACAGGAATCGTTGGTCGGTGTGTGTCCTGGAACAGAATTAGAAAGAGACTAGAGAAGCGGCATCCAGACAGGAGCGATAATGATTGTCACCTTCTGTTTACCATCACAGGCAGCCTCCCTGCTCATACTTCTTTATTTTGGGAACTCTCAGAGCAGTCTCTCTTCCATGCCTAGCAGGGTACATGTACACAGTATGAACTCAATAATGAGTTCCTTTTCAGTAGCAGGGTCATGGATTAGGTGCATGTTTCAATTAAGGCCTATTTTCTTTCTTTCTTCAAACATTTTCAACTTCACATCAGCACAGAGGACAGCCTTCCTTGGTGAAACCTTGGAGGGGGGTTGCTGGACATGTTTATGACACCTAACTGTTACTGGGATACCATTGTAGGGCACTGTTATCAAATGAGTGATTCACAGGTTACTGGCAAAATTACATCACAATTACAAAAGATGACGAGTATAATAACACTACTTATCAACCTTTCCACCTTCAACAAATAAGGACTGAAATCCTAGAATTCCCTAGCAGAAACCAAAGATATCTGTTAAATAAATTGGGAGC
>LOEQ01001844.1:409354-420635 GCA_001685075.1 Bramus lutescens
ATAGCCATAATGCCTGAGTGGCTAGTCACTAGCGGATATCATATGGCTCTGAGTCTTGACTGGGAAGATAAAGGCACAGAAAACAGAACTATTTTAATTTAAAAGGAAAAAAACAAGTTAACAGGAAGATTTTTTAAAAGTTCAAATGACTTGATATCCAACGCCTATACTTTTGCTCAAGGTAACTAAGAACTGCTTTACAACATTGTGGTCTGACTTGACGGAGCCATGAAGGTTCAAGTGCAAGCCAACGTGCATTCAATTTATAGGAACATTGAAATTAGAAACAAAATTCAATCAACACTTTTCCTTAAGGGTTTGAGTTATCAAGTCATGAACTAATTTTTGAACTAACACCTAATTATCCATTATCTATTTTACAGACTTTTTCCTTAAGTGTTTGTTAATTATGCTCTGGTACTTGAGACATCATCTAACACTTTTAACCAGCACAGATTCACATTAATTTACAGGACACAAAATCTTAGCAAGCATTGGGCCAGTGTATTCATCAAGACAATGATGTGTGCTTACTGCTTGGCAGTGGCCGAGGGCTGCCTGAAACCCCTAATTCCTACATGAGAGGCTTTGATGAACTGTCCTGGAAGTTTAATAAATTTTTTTTTTTGGCCAAGATTGTGTACAGATGACCTGACAGCAGAAAACATGCTGGCAATTTAATGAATAACTCATTTAAATTTATTATCCTTACCTTGATATTATTTTAGAACACAGACATTATTTTTTGCAGACTTCCAGTAATATCCAATGACATATTACCAAATATCTGTTTCTTACCTCTCTCAAAGAAAACAAACTGAAAACCTCTAGCTTAGCTGATTATATATTTTAGGTCTTGTTGCTGGGAAAAATAGGGATAATTCAGATGAATTTCATTTAATTTAATGCTGACTTCTAATTGAACGGAATCTCTCTGAACACAAAATTCAAAGCTACAACAAAGAAGAGTTTTGTGTGGGATTAGTGGAAGAACTGAACAGTTGCATGGCATTCAGTGCTGTGCCATGTCAACATAATGACATCAACAAGAAAAGAAGCCCAAGGTCTTCCCAATCGCTATGGAAAATCGGACAGTTGACCTCACCTTGAGGATTCAGATTATTAACAGGCACATAGTGTGTGGGTTTATGGACTGGATTCTAAATTCATGTTCCCTAAAAATATAACTGGCTGATATATATCATCCAGTTATGTTTTTAGGTACAAGGTACAAGGACTACACTAAGATACTTAAGAAAATAAAACAAACATGCAGAGCGGCTGGCCTCAGAACAGCTTCCAGGTTATTGAAGAAGCAGCCTCATATGGAAATCATATACAGATATGAAAAGACTCCGCTGCAGAATGAGAGTCTATGACAGATGCCAGGCTTCGCGGTAGTCAGAAGACAAAGTAAAACCCTACAATTTCTTGGCTGTTCAAATTCAAAATCCTCATGTCATACTCAAGTCTTCTCTTAATGTTTCAATTCACATCTGATACCTTGAGTTTACTGGATTAGCTTCAAAATCTGTCACCCAAGTGACTAAATTTTGGTACCAGTCAATCTGGTTTTCACTTGGATGCCAGATGAACCCTCCTAAGGTGTCTTCCTCTTCCTTTGTTTACACAGTCCGTTCTTCCTGTGCTCTTTCCTCATCACAGAAACCAGAACAATGCTACTGAAACAAAACAGCCAGACTTTCCTCTTCTTTTGTTTAAATTCTTCCAAAGGCTTCCCATTTTCTTCCAAAATCAAATTGAAAGCATCTCACAGGGTCTGGCCTCACCCACTTCTTGTACCTTGTTTTCTTAATAGTTCTCTATGCCCCTGCTCTTCTGGAATTGATTATGTCACACATGTTCTTCCTATGTACACTCTGCTCCCTCTCTTACTCCTGAGTGCTTTACACAAATGTGATCGTCACACTGAAGCCTGCCCTGGCATTTAATAAACTAACGAACACAAATCATGGCCCTATGTAATGAGGAAGAAAACAGAGTTTATTGCAGGAACAACATACAACTTGAGAATACAACTGGCTGACACTGATTAAATTGTGAAGGCAATTTAGTAAGTCGAGAGAACATAATGCCCCATTGCTCTCCATAACTCTTCAGTCGGCACAAATGCTCTATACACTCAGTGACTGAAGTTCCAGGTTGTAGCTGCTCTATGGACAGATAGTGTTTGGGGATATTTATAAGAACTTATAATTAAGATTATCTTTTGGGTATGTGAATGGCTTTGTTAGAAAGGAGAGATTTAGGCGTAGTAGTTGGTGTTAGCCTGGTTCAACTGGGAGAAGAATTGCTAATCCATCTTTTTGCTTCGTGGCTAAGGGACCTCTAATTCTGCTCAACACCCAACCAGCCCAGTTAAAATCCCAAACCATTTTCTGACACATGGCGCATCACTACCTTGTTGTGTTATTTTTCCAGAGCACTTCTCAATTTCTAACACTAGATAATTATTTTCCAACCCGCTGTCTGCCTTTCCTTCCAGCACACAAACTCCACAAGGGCAAATGTTCATCTGTTCACTCACTGCTCTATATACCCAGCAGTTTAGACAGTGCTTGCTCTGGAACAGGGTCTGCATGAGGACTGGATGGATGACTCATGGAGGGTGATATTGGACAGGATATAAAAACTACAAAGAAGATAAAATAAGTTCTTGTGTTAATTCGAGTCTGCATGACTGTACCCTTTAAGGACAAAAAATAGAGAAAATCAATTGGAAACTAATGACATAGTTTTGGTTGTTTTTTTTTTTTTGCTTGGAATATTTTTGTTCTTTGGTTTGATTTGTTTGTAAATAGGCCTATTATATAGTCCTAGCTAGCATGAAATTGGCAATACAGACCAGGCAGTCCTCCAGCCTTGGCTTATGAAGTGCTGAGATTACGAGCACACACTACCATTTTCAGTGAAGAATGACACTTGCACTGGAAAAAAATGAGTAAACAAGTCAAATGATACCAAAATGAATTGTGCAAAGTTCTGACAAATTGGAGTGTATTCAGAGAGCAGCAGCCAGTATGGGTAGATATTAGGTAGTTACTCATGTGATAAAGGATAAAATAAATATTTAAAAGAGGGTAGAAGGATATACATTAAGGAAAGGAAAACAGTATGCTCGATGAAAAGGTTGTGATATTTATTTTAAATACACAGATTACTTTATAGCACACTCTGAGGTTATTGTAGTACAGTAGGGTAATATATATATGTATGTATATATGTATATATATAAAATGTACTTTTATAGTTGAAAAATAGATACAGTAGTTATACTTAGCCAAATTTACAGATAATATAAGGAAAACACTTAATTTTGTTCAAGATATAATGTGAATGATTTGTGTGGTAGTTAGGTATGAAGTCACTTCAGCGTTCAGGCAAAGACTGATGAACACCTTCTAAGAATGTAATAAAGGTATTTGTTCAAAAAGCTCCCTGCACAGCCGACAAGCCTGGCAAGTTTGAGGTGCCTAGATCCTGGGAGAACTCTACGACATTCATACTTATTGTTAAGGCATTAGGCTATATTGTGTAATACCCAATAGGTATGTGTGCTACAGATTAGCTGCAAATAGATAAATGCTGAATGTGGAAAAAATGAATGAAAGGAAAGGAGGAAAATATGGAAACCCTGGCTGACAGTGCAATCAAGTTCTAAATGCTGACAGAAGAGGATTGCAGAGTTAATTTCTGTTCTGTTGTCATGTGCAAACAGTAGCATAAGCAGTGTGTCAGTGGAATATATCAAGTAAAAAAAATCCCTCTCAGCACTGGCTTGCACAACTAGAACCCCAATGGAATTTTTTAGAAAGAAAAATAATTTTTTCTTAATTTTTGATAAATGTGCATCTTTTCTAGGCAAGAACTACTAGACAAGCATCCTTGAATCAGGGCTATCACTCAACTGCAATGTATTCAATATGGGATGATTACTATGTGCGTTAGCTACATTGAGGTCAAATTTTAATTTAGAATAAGACTTCTAAGATTGGATATTGCTAAGATAAGAACTGCTAAGAATATTAAGTACTGCTTTTTGAGCTACAAAATATTAAAAAGATAGCTTTAAATGAGGTTATCCAAATTTTCAGAATTTATGTCTGTAAACCTTGTTCTCATGGGATCCCAGAAGTGATTACTAATTTTTGCAGCCATCACCTTCAGAAGAAAAATGTTTTAGAGTAGCCAGTGAAGCTCTTAATGTGTAAATAAAAAGGGGATCCCAGCATGCCCTGATCATAATGATGTACAGTTTGGGTTGACCAGTTGCCTGAGAACTTGATCATCTCTGGATTTTAAAGACATGTGAGGGGGGAAAGTAGAAAAACATCAGTAGAAAGTTACAATTAACTTATCCACCTAGTGTACACAGTGGGGGAGCTGAGCTGAAGCCCAGGAAGAAGACAACCAAAGTACCCAGGGGAAGTAGAAGGGCTTTACCAGTGTTTTAAAAATTTGCCAAATAAGGAAAACACAAAATTTCATACTGGGCAACAACACGGGACATATGGAAGTTGTGTCAGGAACAGCAGTAGTGATTGCAAGAGCCAAGGCATCCAACACTGCCCATGTGCCAGACAGTCCTCAAAGCGCTTCACACCGACTGACTCTTTTAAGGCTCCTAGCATTGGATTTAAACACCAAGAGGCAGTGTTGTGTGGTGAGATAAACTAGGGAACTCTAAACAAACTCTTTCCTCCAAGGCAGCAGTTCTCAGGCTTTGGGTCGAGACTCCTTTGGGGATCGAATGTCAGATATCCTGAATATTTACATTTATTACGGATATTTACGTTGCAATTCACAACAGCAGCAAAATTACAGTTATGAAGTAGCAACTACATAATTTTATGGCTGGGGTCACCACAACATGAGGAACTGTCCCAAGGGGTCGCAGCATTAGGAAGGTTGAGAACCACTGCTGTAAGCTACTATACCAAACGTGCATCATATTGTGGAGAAATGTTTGATAGGAAAAACCATTCATAATGTTTTCTTGTTTGTTTTGTCTTTGCTTTTGCAGGGCTGAGGCTTATGGACTGCTTCACTGGAGATGTTATCTTAATGTATATAAAATGGTATTAATAATGTCATGTTCTGTTAATTCACAAATTATTGAATATCAGATAGCATTCTCTGGTTCTCACATTCTACACTGAGTATTTACAGCCTTGTTTCAGACAAATGGCTTTGGAGTGATGTTTGAAAACATGTTCACAGTGCTTCCTCTTGAGAGAAGGGTGCATTCCACGGTGGCAAAGCTGTAACCCACTGAAAGTACTTCACTGATTTGAAGCCAGATTCTCCCAGAATACCCGTCTGCATCATTTGGCCTATGGGTGCCAATAATGTAATGTCTCTTTATTATCCATTGAAACAATAAAAATTGGAATTAGTCTGGTAAATTTTAGAGAATAGCTAGAATAAACACTATGATATTACCATGAGTTTAACAGTCCCCTCATGCCCCATATAAAGGTATTTCCAGTCTGATGCTGTGGAATCTAATTTTACTCTTTAAAAAAATGAAAGATCTTTGTAGATGTTAGGGGTCTTAAGCTAAAAACATCTAGGGAGGGCCTTAAATTCAATGACAATGGCTTTTCTACGTGCAAAGATGGGGACACACCGCAGGGAGAGATGAGATACAGCGGACTAGAGCGGCGTATCTATAGGCCAGGGAACACCAAGAATTACCCAGCCATCCAGAGCCCCCAGATACATGGGTAATACTTTGACGTTAGCCACTTTGCCTCTAGAGCACACAGTAATTTCTGTTTGTTTTTTTTTCTTCAAGTTATTGTGTGATAATCTATATTGGAGTCCTAGGAAACTGATATGAGATTAAAGCTTATATTGAGGTTATCAGAATAAAAGCAGATATCAAAGACAAAATGACCAGTGAAAAGATGACAAAAGCAAGAGCATAAAATCAAGCAATCACAAAATGCATGTTTAAGGAGTTTAAATGAATACTAACCCTCACTGTATTGCAATATAACTGATAAAATTGTCAGGTTATTTCAGGAATAAGACAGCAATGATATATAATATTGAGACTAATAAATACAAGTGGCATGGATGTCATATAAAGTGTTTGGCAGTATAGCACCTTTGCAAAGCTACTTTGCTGTGGAATTGCTGGAGCACACCACCTCATATGATGCCACCACCATAAACGCCTTAAGTTTATCCTAAATGACATTTTTCAAAAAAGTCTTGCTCCATACCCACAGGTGGAATAAGCCCTTCTTATCAATGACATGTAAACTGATGATGCTCTTAGGTGTCAGAAGGTTTATTGAATTCTATGATTATTTTATTTAGCTTGTTCAATGTGTGTCCCCATTTCCCTGATTGTCTTATTTACCATTGTAGCTTCAGCTAAATAGTAGCGCACAAGGATTGGCACATATAAGTGTTAAATATTTGTTGAGTATAGGAACACGTAATGAGATCTCAGCAAGACTTTACTTGTGAACCACTCATTGTACAGGCGCTCTATACTTCTCCAAATAAGTGGCCAGGTTCCTCTGCGCCTGGAGCCAGAAAAAGTAAGCTCCTGTTACCTTCCTATGATCCTTTGGACATGGCCAGCAGATAGGGTTATCTGCACATCAACCATATTTAATTCTAAAATAATTCACTTAGGAAAGAGGCAAGAATGGCACAATTCTCATATAATTCATTCACAGTACCCAGACATTAACATCTCACCACGTTTTCTTTGCCAGTCTATGCTTGTTTTTGAGCCATCTGAATACACACTGAAGACCCAATCCATTCTTAATGTCAAATGCTTCAGTATGTTTTTCTTCCAAAGATATTTGCTGTTCTAGCCACAGAACAATTATCAGAAGAAGAAAATGAAGCTGATACAACCTAGCTACTTAATCTATAGAATGCAAATTTTACTGATTGACCTACTCACACCCTTTATAGTAACATAAATAATAAACAGCAAAACAAATGTTTGCATGTTGCTATATATACGCTGCCTACCTAGTCAGAATTCTACCCTTGCTGTGTAGGTATCCTAACTCTTCGTTTGCCTTTGATCCAAAATGCTTCGTCAGACTTTGCCCTTAATAAGTTGACATTTTACAAATCCAGACTGATTCTTTGTTAATGCCTTTCAATTCCTGTTTGTCTGACGCTTTCACATGGTCAGACTGAGATTATGCAGCTGCAAAGTGGGGATACCATTGAAGTGGTGCAGGATAATATCCCATTTTTTGGTGATATTAATTTTGATCATTTGGCTAAGATATTGGTGGTATTTTTCCTTTTATACCTGATAAGTTATCATGACAGATACTTTTGCCTTATATAGCTGTGGTCACTATTTTTTTTTAAATGCAACTTTATTCTGGTACTGACTTAATTCTCCATAAATATACATTGGGGAAACGTTTAAAGTTTGGTTCAGTGTTAAAAACTAGGGAATCATGCACTTCCAGTAGCATAATGATCCATCAGATTTACACTCTACCGCTTCCTCTCATGCACAGAAAGAAATAAAATTTCTGAAAGAACACGATGCAGTTTCCAATCTCATTCTTCCCTCTTTGGATGGGAAAGCAGAGGTTCACAATGGATCACTTTCCTAAGAGAACAGACTGAAAATAACTAAATACTCATTGTAGAGTACAACAGGCAAAAGTCACTTCCGTGTCCTTCAAATACTCAGGTGCTCAGATACATCCAAAGCAACCAAAGTCAGATTGCTCAGGGCTATTTTGGATAATTATGGGATTCTTATACAGATCTATATAATATCTTCTACCAAATCATTGCAGTTTCTATGGAGGGAAACTAGCCCACCGTTACCCGAGTGCTCTCTCCTCTTTTCACTCTTTCTTTTCTTTTGGGAGCATTCAAGCTATTAAAAGGACATCAAGAATAAAAAAAGTAGCACTGCCCTACACCCTGGTAGACAGTAGAGGGACAACACAAGAGGGCTTTCGAACTTATTATGTAATGTCCCCACCCAATACTATGAGCTCGTGTTTGATTCCCAATCAGCACTTCTCTACTTATCATTTTATACTAACTCTGCCATAATTTTTTACCATACTTTACATACTTCAAAAATGAGCTAAGCCTTTCTTTTCCAAGGTAACGATATAAGTTACAATTGCTGCTATCACTAATCAGACACTTTACTAGTGAGAAGTGGTGATTTTTGCTCACCTCTGTGGAGAGACAAGAAGTTTCTGGCCTTTACCCTACTTGCTATGTATCCTACATATTCTTTTGTAAAGTAATGTAGACATAAGACTTCATACTAAATCTGTATCTTAAGGCAAATGCTGCTTGGTGAACATTACGTTTAGATATTCAGCATCATGACCAAGGCTATGAATCAGAGATGAAGACTGAAGGCACCCTCAAATTAACTGTTGTGTACTGAATATGTAGCATTTCTCTTTCCCCACATCCTAGGAAGCACAACATGTTAAAAAAAAATCCATGTGGTGTTTTCATTAAGGGTTACTCCTAAACCAAGGCTTAGTATAAAGTTAGCAAGACAAAAAGCATCAAAGCACAATGCAGGCTGTTCTGCGAACTACAAATGTAAGCACAGTCAACCCTTTGAAAGCTAGTGTGCGCTGTGCAAGCAGAGTTTGCAGCACCATTTGGAAGCCTCGTAGGAGGAAAATACTCACTGGAGGTGGCCCTGCTTTTTATAGTCTGGCTCCACTTCATGTCAATTCTCTAACTGCCGTCAAAGTACTAGGAGGTGAGGGCCCTAGCACCTCTCTTGCCACCATGGATCACCTGTCACCCTTCCTAGCCTCTGAGACGGACCATATGCCCTCAGACTGCAAGCCAAAATAAGCTTTCCTTAAGTTGTTTCTTGCCATTATTTGGTCATAGAAACAAGAAAAGCCATGGATATAGTAGATTGATGACCTTCCTAATTCTAGAAATTTCTTCGTTCCTCACTGCTCCATAGGGCTCTGGGGAATAAAATAAACTACTCAAGTATTATTCCACATGCAGATTACCTCATCTACAATCTGTGTTATGCCCATCCACTGGAAAGGCAGAAGAAGAGGAACGGGTTTAAATTTATGTTTGCCTAAAAGGAGGTGTCGTGCAAAAAGAGGTCAGAAGTCATACTTGGATAGAGTTTTAAGAAATTTGCAGCAAAACTACTTTTTAGGCTAGAATCCATTTTGAATGAATAAAAAGTATAGTATGTGTGAATCTCCGATAATCAGGCAATCTTGAGCTACAAATAGCTAAAATTGATCAATAGATAAAATTGCAAAGGTATTTAAGCATTCAAGACAAAGTGCATTCTTTTTCATCTGGGTTTGGACATATGTCAATAACCACTGTAAGAACAACCATGAAGTTTTACAAAATTTATCCAAAAACAACCTCTCAGCTGAGTGACAAATGGCTTCCATATTGTTCTGAAGTACATGGAATGGTCCTGATGCTGACATATTTTTCTGAAGTACATGGAACTGTCCTGAGGCTGAAAGCCTGGGTATCACCCAGCTTCCTTCAGTGTAAACCTTTAGGTAAAAAAATCCTTCGAGTTATATTTCACTGGTGCAGATCCTTTTTAGAACGACCCTTGATCTTCCAGTTGTTAATTCAGGATTCTAACAGTAGTCAAATTGTTTTCATTTCTGCCCCAAAGTAGTTCTTATTGTTCATTTGTTTTTGTGAAGATTACTTAACAATGGGGTGAAAATGTATTTTCTTTTACGGTGTTCTCTTTGTAGGTTGTCTCTCTGACTGGGAAGTTTACATACCATAAAATGATGGGGCAGAGTGAGTTAATAACTTAAAGTCACTGAAACAGCCATGCAGTTGCATGCGTGTGTGCTTGTGTGTAGTCATCCTTCATGACAATTTATACTACAATACGCCTTCTTTAAGAAAGCGACCAATGTATAGTTTAAAAAACATTGACAAAACATGCTAATCCTTCCAAATGCTGGATGTGAAACAGGAGCATCAGCAGAGTTTGGATTAGAGATACTCTGGAAGAGCCCTGTTGGATATTACTTTTCAAATAACATTATAATAACATTGTAGCACAAATGCTACATAGAAATTAAAGAGAGCATGGCTAATATAAAATCCAGTGAAAATTATAAAACTTTACACATTGACATATCACTTACATTTTGATGGCTATTTTAACACACATGTAATTTTTAATTTGACACAAAAACTGATAACTCGACACACTCATGAACCTCTTGGTCCTTGTGACTCTGCTTAGCTCCAAAAAAAAACGTGTCTGCTCAGTGCATTAGCATATTAATTGGCTATTTTTCAAAGTTCAGAATGAAGATGTTTAATGCTATTTTGCTTCTATTCCATAAGTGATCAAAAATTGAAAGAAAAAAATGTATTAAATTTACAATACTCACAGCTGTTGCCTGTTCTATTACCCCTCTGTCCTGCTGAATGCTCTGGTTCTTTGTATGGAAACTGTAGCGTCGTGTCTAAGGTCCTGAAACCTTCTTTGAGAGAATGGTGCTTGTAATACTCCACGAGTTCCTTTAAGAGAGCAGATTCAAGAGATGTTTTGATAGTTTTGTTCACAAATAAACTCCTTCATGCATAATTATATAGAACACAGGGACGATCATTTTAACATTTCCAAATAGATGAAAGTGTGAATGAGAGCATGGCCTGCTGTCTGGATGAACCTGACTCCCACCCAGACACGGCCCTGTTTACTGGAGACGTTTATCCATGTCGGTAACCCTGTATTGTTCTTCAGGCATGGAGAGCATCATGTTTATTATCTTCAGTCAGATGTGGTACTGAAGAGAAGCCACGCTAAACCTCCATCTCAGAGTAGCAATTATTGCTGTTATTAGAGAGAAGCGAGCCTTTCTGAAGAAAGATGAAAGGAACAGCTGTCTGCCTGATTGTATAGCAATTTCTGCTTTCCTCCATTTTCTTTCAACTTAGCAGAAAAACAAACTTAATCCTACACATACGTTTCCACGATGAAGAGAAACACTGCTAAAGCACTAAGCACCGCTCAGCATCCTGCCTGGTTTACATTGATGAAGGGTTAGCATACATCTCAGCTCTCTAAGTCACCCAGTATTCACAGGGCAACAGGTGGTCCTTTCTAATTGTTGTTTAGAAATAATGTGCCTTAAACATCTCAAAGTCTAATATAAACTTCTACCATATTTCAAACTAAATCTTCAGGAAAATATTTTTTCTCCTCTCTCTCTCTCTCTCTCTCTCTCTCTCTCTCTCTCTCTCTCTC
>LOEQ01001845.1:86034-103444 GCA_001685075.1 Bramus lutescens
AGCAACCACATGGTGGCTCACAACCATCTGTAATGGGGTCTGGTGCCCTCTTCTGGCCTGCAGGCATATACATGGACAGAATATTGTATACATAATAAATAAATTAATTAAAAAAACATTTGTTGATATGTATCACCTGTCAGTTTCAGACGGTCTCCCCTGATCAAACCACATCCAGCTCAACCTGGAACAAACCCACAGCCTTTTGTTTCCTGTGGAAACAAAAGCAAAACCACTTCTCCAAAGCATTTTTTATTTCCATTTGACAAATACATTTTTTTCACTTTTTTTTAAAGGTAAGTCTTTCTTAAAATATCTAGGCTGCTTTATTTCAACAGTCCCCTTTTCAATTCCAGGTCTCTTAGCAACAGTTCTTTGTTTTTCTGCAAACAAAAATTCAAAATCAACACAATACTATACAGGATCTAGATTCCCTGTGTTTCCCAATTTTACATAGCTTTTTTCTTTCATGTTACTTTTACTGTCTCTTTAAAAGACTATTATTTTTAATGTATTTTTTCTATGACTGCCTATACTCATTTTCTTTCTTAAGCCTACACACATTGTAAAACACATTGGAACCTGTTTAGAGATTTTTTCCATCTGGACCTCTTTTACTGTATATCTTTTAGCCTTTTTTTTTGACAACACAAGCAAACTTTAGACTGCTAAGCTATACCTGGATCCTCCGGTGCTCTGGCAGCTGGCTTTGCTCGGGTCAGGTGGTGAAAGCTAAGCCCAGAGTTTGCAGCCTGTTGGAGGCTCATGCTGTGGAAGTCAGAACATGCATTGCCGCAAGCGGTTTTTACTTGCTGTTTCTAGTTTCTATTTAGTGCTGCCAGCTGAACAGCAGCTCCTGTTTTGAAGGGGTTATGTACTGTACCCCCTCCCCCCAGCTTTCTCAGACTCAAAATGGATATAGAGCCTTAGGTTGGAACACCACAATGTTGTGTCATGTTTTACTCTTCTGGCTTTTTGAGGGACTCGCCATCCAGCTCCCAAATAAATCACACACAGAGGCTATTCTTAGTTATGACTGCCCAACCTTAGCTTGGCTTGTTTCATGCAGGCTTTTCTTAAATTATCCCAACTATCTTTTGCCTCTGGGCTTCTATCTTTCTCTATTTCTATATACCTTTCTTTCCTTCTTACTCTGGGACTGACTGGGTGGCTAACCCTGATGTCCTCCTCTCCTTGTTCTCTTCTTCCTCCGTTCTCCTTTTACTTACCCTCTCTGCCTGACAGCCCTGCCTATCCTTGCTCCTGTCTCACTACTGGCCCTTCATCTCTTTATTAGGACCATCAGGTGTTTTAGACAGGCACAGAAGCACAGCTTCACAGAGTAAAACAAATGCAACATAAATGAAAGTTACATACCTGAAAATAATATCCCCAGCAGTGGCGAGCTGCGTGTAAGAGCAAATAGTACACTTGTGGAGAACCAGAATTCAATTCCCATGTCAGGCGCTCAAAGTTGCCTGTAACTCCAGCTCCCTGGGATCTGACACCTCTGGCCTCAGTGGGCCCTGGAAGTCACATGCATTTGCCCACGCAGACCCATATACATACACATAATTAAAAACAATCAAATATTTTTTAAAAGAAAGGAAGGCCTGGTGTGGTGGTGCACACCTTTAATCTAAGCACTTGGTGGGCTGCAGCAGTAGCTCAGCAGATCAGATTGGCTACTCTTCCAGAGGGTCCGGGTTCAATTCCCAGCAACCACATAGAAGCTAACAACTGTCTATAACTCCAGTTCCAGAAGATTCAACACCTTCACACAGACACACATGCAGGCGAAACACCAATCAATGCACATAAAGTAATAAATCATTTTAAAATATCCCTGCAGCCAGGCAGTGGTGTTACACGTCTTTAATCCCAGCACTTGGGAGGCAGAGGCAGACAGATTTTTGTGAGTTCAAGGCTAGCCTGGTCTACAGAGCAAGTTCTGGGACAGCCAAGCCTATACAAAAAAACAAAACCTTGAAAAACAAACAAAACCCAAAACTCCAAATAAATACTAAACAACTTTAAGAAAGTAGAAGAAAGGAGGAGGAATGGGTTGTGTGCCTGGCCGGCCTGGCCACCCTCCTCACCTCACCTCCTTACCTCGTGGCTCTGAGGCTCAGTTTTCCCAAGTATAAGAAAGCTGCTGGGAGTCTCAGAAAGGGCTGCGGTCGAAGCCTGGTGGGAACCTCACTGTGCAATTAGCTGTCTGGTGAAGGCAATGAGCCAGCACCACACCCTCGAATGGGTCTCCTCATCTGTGGTATAGGAGAATGCAGTGCTCATCCTCACTGGGCCTTGGAGTAGGGTGGGCATGTGAGTAATGTCATCCCGACCCACGGGGACAGCCCGTGGGTATTTCCATCACACTGTTACTCTCTCCTCAGCCTACCATCTGCCACTACTTCATCCGCTTGCTGAAGGAGAAGGGGCTGCTGCTGCGCTGCTACACACAGGTAGGTGGCGGGTGGGCGGGCAGGGCTGGCCATGGCTGGTGGGCAGTAGGCTGGATGGATTTGGAACCCTCCGTCAGAACTGGGGGTGGCACAGGCAGGCACAAGGCAAATGACCAGGGCTCAGCTAATTTTAGTGAGTGACCTGCAGTGACCCTCTTCCTCTTAACCTCAGTTTCCCCTTTAGAAAATAAGGACCAGAAATTGGGTAAGTTGTTACTTAAAGGAGTGGAGATAGGAGGAGCAGAAATTCAAATCCTTGGCTACAAAGTAAGTTTGATGCCAGACTTCAGGGTGTGAAATCTTGTCTTTAAAATAATTGGATAGTCAATTACTTTATTAAAATATAAACTAATACATATAAGAATTTTTTGATAATAAAAAGATCCTAAGCGACTTCAGGCCCTCTCAAGTCTATTGTGAGGTGACAGTGAACTCCTATCAGATCATCCCACGACACTGCAGAAGGACTCTTACCTGAGGGACACCATGTGTACCACAGCCATCCCCAGTCAGGACACTGGGACAGTTTCCTAACAGGTGACATTATATCATAAAGGAGGTTTGCTTTTTATGACTTGCGAGGTTCTGAGCCTGGCCTTGGCTACAGTAGCTAACAGGACACTGGCCACACTGGAGTGTTCAGAAGCATGTTCAAGCTGCTGGTATCTAGATGAGCAGCCAGACAAAAGAGTTTGGGCCACTCCCTCTGTTTCGTCGATGTGCTCCAGTTCAGACTGCTCTGCGGCAGTGTCCACATGCGCTATAAATTACACCTCAGAACACAAGCTGGCCAAGCACACGCCTGTAGTCCCAGCATTGGGAGGCTGAAGGAGCACTGTGAGTTCAAGTCCAACCTGGGCTACATAGTGAATTCAAGGCCAGCCTTGCTCCATATCCAAGCCCTGCCCCCCCACACGCACAAAAAAAATGAAAAAGGAAAAGCAGAACTCCAGATTGTACAGAGAGTTAACACTTGAATACAAATAGGTATTGTTTTCCTCTGGCATTCCTATGAGGCACCTGCAGTGTCAGAAGTGGCCACCAGGGGGGAGGATGAATGTGGGTGGCAGGTACTTGGAGGTCCTAGTTGGGGAAGGGACAGCTCAGTCCTCCAGGGCCTGCCCGTGCTCAGGACACTCCAAACTCAGAATCAGTATCATTCACAGAGCAAGGCTCAGGACGAAGGCTGCATGTGGTTCTTTGTGTCTCTGGCACCTTTGTTTGCTAGCTTCTATGACAGTAGATGTCCACCCAGTAGTGGCACTGCCAGAGTGAGCAGAGCAGACACCCCTGCACTCCTGGTGCTGAGATTCTCATATGTGTGACAGGACAAGAGGGATGCGTCACAGACCTAGCGTGTCAGACAGTCCCAGGCTGAGGCCGGTCGGGGCTGTGGGAGTGGGTGCTGGCACGCACAGGGTAGGCATGGGAGCCTCACCAAGAGGGTAACGCTGAAGCCTGGGAGGGAAGGAACCTTCAGGCAGAGGCTCACTATGTGTGTGTGTGGGGGGGAGGCAGGAGCAAGGGAGCCTCCAAGAGCAGGCAGGAAGCTGCCATGTTTGTCCAGCCAAAGTGGTTGGAAGACGGACCTCTGGTGAGAGCCACTGAGGAAGAACAACAGGAAGGTCAGGTGTCTGTTTGGAAGATTAAGCATGGATGGGAAGGTGTTGAGATGGCATTCTACCTCAAGACCCTGGGAGATAGCTCCATAGAGAGTGGGGGCAGCTGGACATGGAGCCGGGGCTGAGCGGAAAGGCTGCTGGAGAAGTCTGTGCGTGTTGAATCAAATGACGGAGTGAAAACCCGAGGCCCAGACAAAGATAGCTGTGAGTGAGGGCTGCCAAGTGCCCTGGCTGGTGCATGTTCGGATATCATCAGAAAGGCAGCACAAACCTGTTCAGTGTGAAATGTTCAGATAGCTGACAACTACCCACAGTATTCTGTAAATTTTAATTAATATAGTTGGTGTGTGCATGTTTGCAGATTTGCACACACGTGTGCAGGCATGCCACATCAAAAGTTTGGAGGTCCCAGGACAATTTATTTTTTTATATTTATATTTTTTATATTTATTTTATGTGTGTTTTGCCTGCATGTATGTGTACCAGTGCATGCAGTGCCCATAGTGACCAGGAGAGGGCATTAAGAGGTGGTGTGAGCTGCCATGTGGGCATTGGGAACCAAACCTAGGTCTTCTGTGAGATCATCCAGCACTCTTAACGGCTGCGCCGTCACTCCNNNCTGCCCCCACACATTTTTGAGTGACTTATTACGTAAAATATCTAAAGGTGGAAAAAGTGTCTCACTTGCCCACTTCGTGACCGTTTTCTTCCTCAGGCTCTTTGCCCTCTTCTCCTCAGTCACTCTTTGAATCACTGACCCGCTTTCTGGAACACAGCAAACCTCACTTGCGCTTGTGCCAACACAGCAGCTCTGAAGCTGTGTGGTGCTGTTCTCAGCTCAGGACACAGGAGCCCATTCACACATTAGCAGTTAGGATCGCCTGAGCCGCTGTGGTCCCACAGAACCACGGCTGCAGGTCTTTCAACTGTATATGTGAAATTCACAATATAGAAGGTTCCCTGCATGCTACTTTTTCCACCCAGCCCCTTGTCTGGGACCCCTCCATGCCCACAATACACAGCAGTACCATGCTTTCTAATAGTTGAAGATTAGTCTTTTTTTCTCCTCCCCTCCCCTGCCCATGGGTCTGGGGGTGGGGTGTGCTGGGATAGGTAGGCCCCAGGCTTCCTGCATGCAGCGGAAATGCTCTACCACTGAGCCACATCCCCAGCCCCGCCCCCCCTTACTAGAATCTAGGCAAATGCTTTCCTGCTGAGCCTTGAGCTGAGGCAGGCCTTAAACCTGTCATCTTTCTGCCTCCCCCTCCCTTGCAGCCGAGATCACAACTTGTGCACCAGGCCAGCTTTACTCTGGTACTGGGGAGAGGCAGCAGTCCCCCACGTCATCGTGAGGGGAAACCGTGTGTACTTTCCCAGGTCCTGGTCACTTAGTGTGATATGCAGCAGGGTACCTGTGTCAGAGGCACTTTGACCTCACGCGGGGTCATCAGGACATAGCCCCATTGTAAGGGAAGGGTCATCTGTACGGGTAGGATCCAACAGGATCTGAGATCCAGGCATCCCCTATAGTCCTGAGCCGGGTTTCCCGTGGTTACAGGGCCTGTGGTAGTTCTGTGGGCCCTTAGTGAGTCATTTGCTTCTGAATCGCCTACATTCCAGTGAGAGACTTGGTAAATTGAGTCAGTTGCAAAGCTGATGCAGGATGTGTGACTTCCAGGTGTGGGGGTCAGCACTTTAGTGAGAGGTTCTCAAAGTTGAGGCTGTCTCAAAAAGACACGACTCCCCCCAAAGAAACAAATAAGCCATTCTTTCATTTTATTTATTAACGTGAAAAAAATCGGATGACATTTATTTAGTGTGTATGTAGAGTTCAGAGGACAACTTGGGGGTGTGGTGTCCGGGGGTTCAAAATCGGGTTGGTGGCAAATGCTGAGCCATCTTGTCAGCCCATCGTTGTGGTGTTTCAAGATGATCTCACACTTGTCACCTGTGCTGTTTACACTAGCCTCAGACTTGTAGCAATCTAGAATTATAGGCATGATCCACCATGCCTGGTGTTATTTATTATTTATTTCAGTTTATTTATTTGTTTGTGTTTCAAGACAGGGTTGTAGGCACTGTGTAGCTCTGGCTGTCCTGGAACTCACTCTGTAGACCTGGCTGGCCTCCTATTCACTGAGATGGCCTACCTCTGCCTCGTGAGCACTGGGATTAAAGGCGTGCACTACCCCAGTTTTTGAGGCGGGGTCTTCCCATGTAGCCCTGACTGGCCTGACACTAGCTGTGTAGCCCAGGCTGACCTTTCCTTACAGCAGTCCTCCTGCCTCAGGCTCCAAGTGCAAGCAGCCACCTTGACTCCTGACTGGATTCATTTATTATACCAGTGCTTAGCCAGAGCTGTTGCATGCGCAGGTTGGGGCCTGCATAGGTGTAGTTGCTTTTATAACTTGTGGCAAATGGTGGGAAGCGTGGCTCTCTAACACAAGAACTTCTCTGAAGAATGGGAGCAGTGGCCTGAGTTTACAGAAGAAGGGTCAGATGGGGCTGATATCCAGTGGGTCTGGCCTTATAGAAATTTGAGCCTGGGCAGACTTTAGCAGCCCTGTTAACCCTTTGGTGGCCCCACTGGAAGAGTGGGAACTTTGTATGTACCCTCACCCTCCCTCCCTCCCTTGTCCCTCTTCCCAGTGCCCACAAGGGCTGGCTGTCTTCCTGACCTTCCTCTGTCTCCCCCTCCAGAACATAGACACGCTGGAACGAGTGGCGGGGTTGGAGCCCCAGGACCTGGTGGAGGCCCATGGCACCTTCTACACCTCACACTGCATCAGCTCCTCCTGCCGACAAGAGTACTCCCTGAGCTGGATGAAAGGTGAGGCCCGGACAGCATAGGTGAGGCCCGGACAGCACGGATGAGGCCANACTCCCTGAGCTGGATGAAAGGTGAGGCCCGGACAGCACAGGTGAGGCCCGGACAGCACGGATGAGGCCACGCCTCCCACTCCTGGCCCGTGCTGTACCCAGGTGTCCATGGGCTTTGGCACCAATGTGGTCCTCTTGAGCTCCTTAGCCCTTGCTAGTTAGTGAGTTGCTTGGTTTCTTTTGAGACTAGATTTGTCTGTCTTTTGCCTCAGTCTCCCCAGTGCTGAGACTGCAGGCACTCAGCTCTCCTGCTCTTTATAGTGCTGTAGAAGCCCCAGGGATTCGAGGTGGCGTCCAGTCTCTGCTCCCTGCCACCCCTTCTGCCAGGCTGTGGTACATATGAACTACAGAGCACGGCCAGCTGCATGGAGACTCTGTCGGCTCACAGCCACCGTGGTCACAGAGTCACTGAAGTCATGAGCATCTAGCTCTGTGATCTGCAAGATGTTTCGCCATTTTACACTCAAGTCCTTACATCAAGGCAAACACAGCGTCATCCTGAAGGCAGCACTGAAATGAGGGAGACCCGTGTCTGCAGCCAGTATGGGGCCACTGCTCTATTCATTCTCTACTTCTACCATACTGGTCCCAGGAAGTGAACTTGACCTGTTAGGTTTGAAGATGGCCTTGCCTTTTTTGGGGGGGTGGGGAGGGACTGGTTTTTCTAGACAGGGTTCTCTGTAGCTTTGGAGCCTGTCCTGGAACTAGCTCTTGTAGACCAGGCTGGCCTTGAACTCACAGAGATCCGCCTACCTCTGCAGGGATTAAAGGCATGCGCCACCACTGGCCAGCTGGCCTTACCTTCTGAATTAGCTTGCTGGCCCAGAACATTTTAAATTTATTTTTGAGACAGGGTCTCCAGTTTTATGAAATTTTTGTGTCTATTGATTGTGAGATAGAGGTAAGAAAATCAGGAGTTCGGGGCTAGCCTTGGCTACATAGCAAGTTCCAGGCCAGGCTGGGCTACATGACAAAAAATAACGTAAATTTTATAAGTTCCGTGTAGCTCAGACTTCCATATTAGACAGTGCAAGGGAAATGTGTAGAGATGGTGCTAGAAGCACCCGTGGCAGGGCTCACTACTGTCACTGTCCCGCTTATGTAAGGACAGAGCATCCAAGAGAAAGCCAGTTCCACACCCTCAGTGCCATCCCCAGCCTGTTTCTGGCAGCCATTGTGCTGAGTCTGAAGCTGCTGTGTTGCTCTGCGAAGCTATATTCTTTATTCTGACTCACAAAGCTCCTGGTGTCCACTTGAGATCAGGACAGCTGTGGCTTTTGTGGCAGGACCATGGAAGGTGACCGCCTTTCTGATAGAATGCCAGCCAGCTGCCCCCAGATAGAGGGTTCCTGAGCAGCCCAAGTGTGCACAGCTGGGGTGACGGACAATGGGCATCACCCCGTTATGTCCCTGTGAAATGGCATTTGCCACCTGCAGAACAGCATGTTGTTTGTGTAGCAACACCCTGAGTGGTGGCGGCTAGAGTCGCGCTCTGTGAGCGAAGAGCTGAGGGGCTGAGCAGCTGAGTCCAGCTCTGTGGGCTGCAAATGACAGACATGCTTTTGAGCTCCCTGCTCCATAAGCAATGAGGAGTGTGACTGTCCTAAGGGCAGGACTGGAGAAGGCTGTCATAGAGTCCACGGCCCCTCGGGGAGGCAGATGAGCTTGAGGTTGGCTCCATCTCAAAATTATCTGTATGTCCTTTCCTGACCCATGGGCAAATAGGACTGTCCCCAAGACCCATAGGAAGGGCTTGACTCCCATTCCCCAGATGGGGGTCTGGTGGAGTCCAGGGTGCCTGTCAGGAGCATGTGGGTTTGCTCCAGCGTTGCCGTCTCATTCACTAGCTGTAGGCAGTAGTGCTTGGGGCCACCCCCTGGATGCCTGGAGATGAAGGTGACAGCTCTCTAAGAAGGGAGCACTTCTTTGATAAGCCAGAAGGATACCCCAGGAGATCCCTTAGTGGTGGGGGGCACTGTTTGTTTTGTGGTGCTGGGGCTTAGGCATGCAAGGTCAAGTGCTCTACCACTGAGCCACACCCCAGCCCCTCACTGGGGGAGTCTAGGCAAGGGCTCTACCACTGAACCATGCCCCAGCCCCTCACTGGGGAATCCTAGACAGAGGTTCTACTGATAAATCATGTTCCAAGTCCCATAATGTTCCACTATTGAGCAACATCCTTAGCTCTTGGGTTTGTTGTTGTTGTTAAGTATTTTTCACATTTATTTGTGTGTTTGCATGTGGATGTGGTCTATACATGCACAGCATGCCTGTGGATATCAGAGGACAATCTGAAGAAGTTGCTCCTCTCCTTTTAGCATGTGGGTTCAAGCTCAGGCCATCAGGCTTGGCAGCAAATGCCTTCATACAGTGAGTTACTTCCCTGCCCCAGCTCTGGGTTTTTGAGACATGGTCTTGCTATGTAGCCAAGGCTGGCCATGAACTCACAGTCCCTCCCTCCTGAATTCTCCCAAAAGCAGGCTTAGTGGCATGCACCACTGTCACCCAGGATGCATTTATGTTGACAGTAGGGAAGGACAGAAGAGGGCTGCTCCAGCCTTGGAAGGCCTCAAACCTCCTTCTCCCTCCTTCTTTCCCATTCAGAGAAGATCTTCTCAGAATCAATCCCCACATGCGAGAAATGTCAGAGCGTGGTAAAGCCTGGTGAGCCTCAGGCCCTGGGGGGACTGGAGCTGGGCCCTTCTCCCCCACTGTTCCCCACACTCCACCTCTGGTCACCTCTGCCATGTGGCCCATCCCTTATTGTCCTGCAGAGGGTGGGTTTCTGTCGGCCGCCTCAGGCCCCAGTCTGCCCCCGACTCCTGCCTTTCTAGCTCTGTCTCCCATCCTCCTCTCCTGTTCCTGTGTTCCTTTGTCTGTCTACCCCAGACATTGTGTTTTTCGGTGAGAATCTTCCGCCGCGCTTCTTCTCCTGCATGCAGTCAGTAAGTGTCCACCCTGGGCTCAGCCCACTTGGGTCGCCTGCTGGGATGGAGGGGAGGCAGGGTCAAAGCCAGAGCAGTGGGGTCCAAGTCCTTCCTGGCTGCTCCCTGCAGGACTTCTCGAAGGTGGACCTCCTCATCATCATGGGCACCTCCCTGCAGGTGCAGCCCTTTGCCTCCCTCATCAGCAAGTAGGTTGAGGGCGTAGGGCTGGGGGTCAGCTGGGAACAGGGCACCAGGGCAGATCTTTAATCCCAGCTCCCCATTCCCAGGGCTCCACTATCTACCCCACGCCTGCTCATCAACAAGGAAAAGACCGGCCAGGTGAGTCTGCCTCAACTTCCCTCTCCCTCTCCCTCTGCACTGGGGGCTGTTTCACCCTCTTCCTCAGGAGGATGAGAGCGGTCTCTGTATCCTACCTGGACAGCGCCAGTGCTTTAGACTTGCCAGCTCAGGCTGGAGAATATGGGAATTGGGTGCTGGGCCAGCCTGACGCTGCAGGCCTCTGCGCCACTCTGAATTCCATTGAGCAAATGACAGAACCATACTTTAAAGTCACTGAAGCCTGAGTGCTTCCTGGGATCCAGGAGACCAATAAGTGCACAGCTGACTGCCAACTGAGACTTGCCCAGGCCTGACTCACCTCTCCAAGGGAGGCCTTAGTCCTGGGCAAGAGAGAAGATGCATTAGGAAGGGGTGTGGCCTGCCTGTGACACAGATGCCGGGGGCACAGTCTCTCTGTGTGTCACAGTGTTCAGGCATTACTATTCTAGAACCTTCTTACATATCAAAATCTGGGGACAAGCCCCTCGTAGGCAGTGGCTGATTGTTTATTTGAGCACACACATCCTACGCTGTGTCTACCTGACATGTCGCTTGATACGGTATGAGCTCTGGAGACAGTTTATGAGACAGGCTCCCATGTAGCCTTGGCCTCTCAAGCTCACCAGGTGGTTACAGATGGTCTAGAACTCCTGCTCTTCCTGCCTCTGCCTTCCAAGTTCTAGAATTACAGGCTTGTGCCCCACATCTGGCTGTGTTGTTTTGGAGGAGCTTTTTGTTGTCGTTTTGTTTTGTTTTGTTTCAGGACAGGGTTTCTCTCTAGACCAGGCTGGCCTTGAACTCAGAGACCCACCTGTCTCTGCCTCGTGCTGGGATTAAAGGCGTACGCCACCACTGCCTAGCAAATGTAAATATCACCAAGTCCCATCTCTAAGGAACTCATGTGTCTGGGTATTCACTACCAGCAACCACTGACAATACAAAAAGAGGGGACATCTCTGGTGGATGGAAGGCTGTAGGGGAAAAAGCTCAAATATAATGGTAACACCCTCCAAATCAGATTCTGATTAAACATCTATGACAAATCTGAGTAGACAGGAAACAAAGGGCACAGAAGAACACCTGAAGTGGCACAAGAAGGATGGTGGCATGTGTTTACAATCCACACTGGAGAGGCAAAGATTGGTGGGTCCCTGGGCTCACTAGACAGCCAGTCTCACCAATTGCTATTCCAGGCCTATTGAGAAACCTTGTCTCAAAAAGAATATGTTTGGGCTGGGGAAATAGCTCAGTGGTGGCAGGGTGTTTTCCTGGCATACACAGAGCCATGGGTTCAAGCTTCAGCAGTGACAGAAAAAAAATAATGGTTTTGGACAGGAGAGATTGCTCAGTGGTTAAGAACACATTCTGCTCATCCGGAAACCTAAGTACAGTTCCCAGTACCCGTAGTAGCTCCTAACTACCTAAAGCTCCAGTTCCTGGGATCTGACACCTCTTCTGTCCTACACAAAGGGCACACATACAGAGACACGCATGCATGCTACATACACTTCAGAACTAAAAACAAGCCAGGGGTGGTGGTGCAAGTCTTTAAGGTAGAGGCAGGTGGATCTCTGAGTTCAAGGCCAGGCTGGTCTACAGAGTGAGTTAGTTCTAGGACAGCCAGGGCTACACAGAGAAACCTTGTCTGGATAATAAATATAAGCCAGGTCTGGTGGCTCTGGGGGCTGTCCTGTCCCCACAGACACTCTCTTAGTTGTCCTGTCCCCACAGACAGATCCCTTCCTGGGCATGATGATGGGCTTGGGAGGTGGCATGGACTTTGACTCCAAGAAGGCTTACAGGTGAGGCCTGGGCATGGGGAGGGGGCGGAAACAGCTTGGGAAGGGCAGGTTGAGTCAGGCCTCAGCCCACTCTAACTCCTGTTCACACTGCAGGGATGTAGCCTGGCTAGGTGACTGTGACCAAGGCTGCCTGGCCCTTGCTGACCTCCTTGGATGGAAGGTGAGGAGCTAGTCCACCCAACCCATCCTGAGCCCAGCCCCATGAGGATTTATTATGGTAACCTTTGACTGCTCTGACCTTTGCCCCTGCAGAAGGAGCTGGAAGACCTCGTCCGGAAGGAGCATGCCAGCATAGATGCCCAGTCAGGGTCCCAGGCCCCCAACCCCAACACTACCACCTCCCCTAAGAAGTCCCCACCTCCAGCCAAGGAGGTGGCCAGGACCAAAGAGAAAGAGGAGCACCAGTGACCACTACATCTCCCAAGCAGGACAGCGGAGTCCCAGCCAGCATGGTCCCTCTAACGTGCAGCTGGTGTGGGGCTCAGGAGATCCTTCATTCTCTTAACCACTTTCTTGAAACCAGGGTCCCCAACTCAATCCAGAAAATTCTAATATTCCTGAGGGCTGAGGCCTGCACAGCCTATCTCTAACAGCCCACAGCCTCTAACACCCCCCTCCCAGGGCAAGAAGCAACCTTCCCTAACTTCTAACTACTCCCAGAGATCAGGTTACCCCCAAACTCCTAACTGTGCCAGAACAAGGTATTTCTCTATTGTTCTCAGGGGACCAATGGCTAAATCAAATTAACCTACCCCACACGGGGGCTGGACTTCTTTAGTGAAATATGACTTCACCCAGGGGGTGGGGCCTGTCAGGTCTCTGCCTCCCACAGACAAAGTGGGTGCTGTCCCCCCTTTCCTAGAGACCCACTTGCCAGTCAGTGGAGGATGGGCAGGGGACCTTGCTTATTGGAAACAAACTAAAAACCAAAACAAACTAATCAAGCTGTGTGGCCTCTGCTTCTTTTCGTGGGTACCTGCGACAGCTGGGGGAGGAGGGGTGGACCCTAAAGACACCACCTGACCATCTCTGGCTCAAGGATCTTAGGAGTGATAGTGGGTGGGGCCAAGAGGATGGCCCTGGAGAGGGTGGCCTGGTGACTTCACCCTGGCTCTTAGCCTGCCAGAGGTCCACTCCAAAAGGGGAGCCCTTAAGGTTGATCCCCGGAAAGGGAGAGGAAGGCGATTTCAGATGCCCCCAGCCCCGCCTCTTCCCCTGCATGCCGGCTTCCTCTCTAGAGAACACTTTCACTTCCTGCTGCTCAGGCTCCCCTCGGAACAGGTAGGGCCCCTAGGGACCCAGCATCTGGCTTTTGTACCCACAGCTGCCTCCATCCAACCCTTTCCAGCACCACCCATGTCTGGATCTCCTCCCAAGGGTCCTGGAGGGGAGGAGCACCCACCCACCCCTTCCTTGCTTATCCCTGAGGTGTACCTGACACCTGCCCCCATGACACTTGAAGCCACCAGGCAGCAGCTAATTGATTTAGATAGCTGTTAATTATCTGGCTTGCATACAACACCCTAACAGAAATGGAACCTCCAGAAAAGGGCAAGCCCACTTAGCACTCCTCCCAGGCCAGTCACCTAAACTGGCTTTAGCTAAATATTTCAGGTGGAAAGATAAGGGTTGGAGGAATATGGAGAGATGATGGAAAGACACATTCCCTACTCCTAAGACTGCTGTGGGGGAAATATCTTGAAGGGCTAACGCTGAGCTGAGAACCCTTTATAGGGTTTCCTTCTCGGTGAAGAAGTCAGGGTATAGTGTGTGCATGTTGGCAACATGCCTGCAATCCGAAACATGGGAGGGAAGTGGAGGTGGGATGGTCAAGAGTGAGAGGCTATGGATTTGGTGGGGAGGGCCTTACCCTCTCTTAGGATTGGAGGGGGTGGGGTGGGGGTGTGTGGAGGGAATGGGAGGAGGGGACGACGGAATGGGAATTTGGATTGTTTTTTTTTTTTAAATCTAATTAGCTTGGCAGTGGTGGCACACGCCTTTAATCCCAGTACTTGGGAGGTAGAGGCAGGCGGATCTCTGTAAATTCGAGGCCAGCCTGATCTACAAGAGCTAGTTCCAGAACAGACTCCAAAGCTACAGAGAAACCCTGTCTCGAAAAATCAAAAAAAAAAAAAACTAATTAAAAGAAAAAAGAGTAACAGGCTAGCCTCTTAGTTACTAAAATACACAGCAAGTATGAGATAAGCCTGGGCTACACAAGGAACTGTCTCAAAAAGAAGAAAGAAAAATTAAGGTTGGGCCAGTCAATGGTGGCGCATGCCTCTAATCCCACAGTACTCGGGAGCCAGAGGCAAGTGAATCTGAGGCCAGCCTGGTCTACAGAGCTAGCTCTAGGACAGCCTGGTTTACAGAGCTAGCTCTAGTACAGCCAGGACTGTTACACAGAGAAATTCTGCCTTGAAAAACAAAACAGCAAACAAACAGAAAAAGAATGTCCCTTGGCATAGTTGGGGACATCTGAGGTCCATTTTGATCAGGCCAGATCTCTGAGCCAGATATAATAAAATTAAAATATTGCCCTTTACTCTAGCCGGAGCAGCCTTGAGTCTTGTCTTCCTCCATGCCAGAGGCCAGAGCATGGCTCACTGGTGCCTGGCAGCATAAGGATTGCCCAGCCAGAGGACATGGTGTCTACAACCCCTACTGAGGGGCACAGGTGAGGCTACCCCCACTCCCAGCTCCATCTTTGACCTTTTGTCCCTGGGCTATCCCTGCCTCTTGGACCCCACACCAATGGCCAGCTTCTACTATGACCCTTGACCTCCTGGAACCTGGACATCCCAGGCTGGCTTGGCCACTAACAGATGGACCTGGCAAGAGCCCACTAGGGGTCATCAGTACCCCAGAGCCACTTCTTCGACTGCAGAGGACACAGAGGGTGTGGCAGGTCCCAGAGTTGGATGCTCAGCATGCCAAGGCTTTTCTGGAGCTGTGGCCACTGGGGGTGAGTACTCACTGCTAGGGATCACTTCTGACCTTACCTGTGTAAACTTGCATCAGGTGGGTGACCAGCTCATTAAAAACTGGGCTAACCCAAAACTTAGAATTTGTTCTGGGCAATGGTTTATGTAGCCCAGGCTGTTCCCCAACTCATTATACAGCACTAGCCAACCTTGAATTTCTGATCCTCTTCACTTCCCATCCCCTGAACTAAGATAGTGTGTGTGTGTGTGTGTGTGTGTATGTGTGTGTGTGTGACCACACCCAGCATATGCAGTGCTGGGGATTTAACCCAACACTTCATGCATTCAAGGCAGACACTCTACCAGCTGATTTTAATCTCCTGTCTTGTTCTATAATCTTAAAAAATAAAAATCACCTGGGAGTTCTAGAGTAGCCAAGCCAGCGCTGAGTACTTCTGTGTCACTATGTAACCAGATTATCCTTGAACCCCCCTGCCTCCAAGCTCAGATGTCAATCATTATTTCCTATAGCTCAGCGTGATAACGCCTTGAACAAGACATTTCACAGGGGTGTGCCTGGTCGTACATGCCTATCATCATTAAGAAGTCTGTTGTAAGAGGATTAGGAGTTCAAAGCCAGTTTGGGCTATTTAGTGAGTTCAAAGCCAGCCTGGGCAACGTTGAAACCTTGTCAAAATATAAACAAAGAAATAAATAAATCTTCAGGGAATATAGGATAAATTTGGAGAGGGCATCTAGTGGGGTTTGACAGAGCACAGCTACCCCTCTTATAATGGTAAAAATGACTGTCAGAGAGAGGTAAAAGTCCACCAACAAATAAACAACAAAAATCAAGCTCTCCAGGAAAAATCCCATGACAGATGTTTATTAGTGAGGCTTAGGGCTTTGCCCATCTGTGAACCAAACAGCGGTCAGACAGTAACCCATCCTATTGGCTGACTCTAGTCCTGGACCCACCCACTATGGTCCCATCCTCAGGAACTAGGAGTAGAGAGGGGGTTGCCCTAAAACAGACAGTGGTTCTCAACCTGTGGGTCCTTCAGGAGGACACATTATCAGATATCCTGCAAATCAGATGTTTACATCACATTTCATAATCATAGCAGAATTAGAGCTATGAAATAGCAATGAAAATGGTTGGGGTCACCACAACATGAGGAGCTGTATTAAAGGGTCCCAGCATAAGGAAGGCTGAGAAGCACAGCCTTGAAGGGACATTGTCACCAAGCAGACAAAAACATCTGCAGCTGTGCGGTGGTGGCACACGCCTTTAATCCCAGCACTCTCGGGAGGCAGAGGCAGGCAGATCCCTGTGAGTTCAAGGCCAGCCTGGTCTACAAGAGCTAGTTCCAGGACAGGCTTGTTAGCTACAGCGAAACCCTGTCTTGAACCTCCCCCCCCAAAAAAAAAGAAAAAAGAAAAGAAACATCTGCACATACCTGTGTCATGCTGATTCTTGCCCTTGTCCCTCCTCTCTAGAGTTTCTTGGTCATAGGACACAATCCTAGGCAGGTCCTGATGCTGAAGACAGGGCCTTCATCAGGAGACGTCAACACCTATCAAATTAACAAGCTGTCTGGAGGTGAGGTACCTATCCTAGGTTTCCAGCCCATACTGCAAATGGTTCAAGAGCTGTCAGCTTTGATCCCCAATATCTCTTGACTCTCTGCATACCATCTGCATCCATCACTTAGGCTGAGCTGGCCCATTACTTCTTGCCAAGACCATTGGGGTAGCCTCCTCTCTGGTGCCTTGGTGGCTACCATTTCCTTACAACCCATGTTGAGCATAGCAAACAGATTTTCTCACACATAGATTACATGTTGTCCATCCCTTCCCCAATCCCTGAAGAGACTTGGTACCATCCTCGAATACAAAGTTAGGTGGTCCCTGTGAGCCACAGGGCCATGTGCCTCAGTTTGCCCTTACTTCTGGCTTTCACTACTGCTCAGACATGGGGCTCTCTTCTCTGCTCCTGCTAACCCAGCAGCAGTGTGTTGCTCTTGGTCTTCCTGCTTGAGTGACCTTCCTTCAGTGGTTGGTTGACTTAGTCTTCAGCCTTGAGAGCCTCCATAAAGAGGTATCAAGAATGTAAGGTCTGGGACTAGAGCGATGGCATCATGGTTAAGAGGACGGGCTGCTCTTCTGGAGGTCCTCAGCTAGAGTCCCAGCACTCATATCCAATGGCTCAAACCCACCTTGTAACTCCAGTCCCGGGACATCCAGTGCCCTCTGCTGGCTTCTGTGGGCACTGCATGTGTGTAGTACATGTGCATGCAAAACACCCACACATTGAAATGAAATTTTAAAATAGAAAGTAAAATTAAAAAAAAAGTTGAAGTCTAGCCTGGGCTACATATAAAAGTCAAAGCTAGGGGCTGGGGAGATGGCTCAGAGGTTAAGAGCATTGCCTGCTCTTCTAAAGGTCCT
>LOEQ01001845.1:105891-118350 GCA_001685075.1 Bramus lutescens
GCCTTGCGTGCGGGGGCGGGCCCCGAGGGACAGAACCCTGTCCCAGCCTTACGGAGCCGGATCCACGCGCGCCTTGCACATCTGCACGCCGCATGCGCCCCACGCCGCAAGGTGGCACTGCTGCTGGCGGTGTGCAACGACGTCTACGCGGGCCTGGCCGGTGGCGAGAATCAAGGTAAAGAACCTCTGAACCTTAGAGTGGTTTAATGGTGGGTACCCAGGCCTGAGGACCCGAAGCAAAGTGTGTGTGTGTACCCCTGCAAATACTCACGACCTGTCCTTGGTCTTCCTTAGAGCCCCTAGGGGCCGATGCCTTTTTGCCAGCCCTGACCGACGAGCTGATCTGGAGTCCACACATAGGGGAGACGCAGCTGGATGTGGAGTTTCTTATGGAGCTCTTGGATCCAGAGGAACTGCGGGGAGAAGGTGAGCTCCCACCTTCAGGGTGTCCAGATACTGAGAAGGGGGCACCCTTGGCGAGCCCCAGCTTCTTGTGCCTCAGAAGGGGTGACAGGAAGTAGGGAGGAGCCCAGAGAGCCATGATGATCTCCCTTTCTCTTCCCCAGCTGGTTATTATCTTACTACGTGGTTTGGGGCTCTCTATCACATTGCTCACTACCAGCCCGACGCTGGCCTTGCACCCCAGGATCTCAGCTCCGAGGCCCAAGCCTCCCTGTGCCAGTGGCACCGGAGGCGGACACTGCACCAGCAAGCCCAGCCCACAGCCCAGGTGACCGACTACCTGTGTGAGATCCAGGTCAAAGGGAGGGTGGGATATGTTGCCCCTCTGACACAACATCCCATCTCTCCCACAGGCTGGCCTGCCCTTTGAGGAGCCGTGGGCCATAGGGGACCAATGATGGTTGGCGTCCTCCATCCCCAGTCAACTCTGGGCCTTTTGACCCACTCCCCTGCTAAGCGAGATGCTGGAGGCATCTAGGGCAGAGCGGAGGGTGGGGCAGGAAAAGGGATGTGCCTTTTGCACTGGCTGTACCCACTTAATATCAGCCCTTCCCTAAAATCCACAGCACTCCCTCCCCTCCTTCCCCTCCTGGTCTGCCCCAATGTTACCTCAATGAGGCTCTTCCCAGCAAATACAAACCCCCAAACAGTACTAAAACTAGAACCCTCTCCTGACCCTCTTTGGGGCAGGCAGAATAAAGGCACAGTCTCCCAAAGATATCCACGTGTGGATCCTATCTGTGACTATGGCACTTCACCTGGTCAAGAGAGCTTTACGGCACGTCTGGACCTGAGGAGGGAGCTTATTCTGGATTCTTCTGGACCCTACGTAGTTAAGAGGGGGGCAGAGGTGTGCGGATGCCATGGGCCTGTACCCCCAGCTACTCTGGAGAATGGGGTGGGAGAATTACTTGAGCACAAGACTGTGAGGACACTGTGGCAACATAGTAGGTATTCAGGACAGTGGGCTGGAACATAGACTTCAGGAAACAATGGGATAGGCTTCCTATCTGCCCTGAAAACATGGCTGCCCTAATCTCTGGGACCCATCAATATTACCTTATTTGCCAAAAGTGTTTGTGCAGTCATTATGTTGTTGTTGTTATTATTTTTAATATTTTATTTATTTATTATGTATACAATATTCTGTCTGTGTGTATGCNTTGAACTCAGGACCTTTGGAAGAGCAGGCAATGCCCTTAACCTCTGAGCCATCTTTCCAGCCCCATGTTGTTGTTGTTGTTATTATTATTATTATAGAGTTTTGTTTTTTCAAGACAGGTTTTCTCTGTGTAGTCCTGGCTGTCCTGGAATTTGCTTTGTAGACAAGGCTAGCCTCAACTCACAGAGACCCGCCTGCCTCTGCCTTCTGAGTACTGGAATAAAAAGGCATGTGCTACCACCACGGGCTTGTGCAGCTATTATTACAGATGGTAATAGGCACAATGTCCTGGGGATTGTCTCTGTGGCTCCAGGAGCAACCACATAATACAGGTAATAGGAGAGTTGACGGGAACAAGAGAAAGATGTGAGGACATCAGAAAGATATTAAAAATCCTGGCTTTGAAGACAGAGTAATGAGACAAGCCACAAAATGCAGAAGCCCCCAGACTCTGGGCAACACCAGCCAAGGCTTCTCCCCCTAGAGCTCCAGAAGTCAGGTGGCCCTGCTGACACCCTGGTTTCTGGCTGAGATGATGATATCAGAACTCTGACTACCAGAACTATGAGCAAACAAACTCCTGCTGTTTTAAGACACCAAGGTGATAATAATACATTTTTAAAATGTATTTCCTGGGAATGGTGGTGCAGGCCTGTAATCCCACCACTTGAGAACAAGAAGTAGGAGGATCAGGAGATTGAGGTCAGTATGGGATACCTGAGGCCCTGTGGGACTCAGTAATAGTGGGTTTTGTTGTTGTTGTTGTTTAGGGGTTTTTTTTGTTTGTTTTGATTTGTTTTGGTTTGTTTTGGTTTTTCGAGACAGGGTTTCTCTATGGCTTTGGAGCCTGTCCTGGAACTAGCTCTTGTAGATCAGGCTGGTCTTGAATTCACAGAGATCTCTGCCTCCACCACCTGGTAGTAATGGTGTTCTTATCTAGAATTTCCAGTGAAAGGCTCAGGGTATGGTTCAGCAGAAAGGTGCTTATCTAAGATGCCATCACTGTGGGGCTAGGGCCTGGCCTCACAGTAACATGTTTTTCTTGCATGCTTGAGGCACTAGATTTTATCACCAGCAGCACACACATAAACACACACACACACACACACACACACACACGCACAAAATGTAAGTGAGGGCCAGGGAGATGTCTCAGCAGTTAAGGGCACTGACTGCTCTTCCAGAGAACCAGGATTCAATTCCTAGCACCTATTTGACAGCCCCAAAACATCTATAATTCCATTTCTAGGGGATCTAACACCCTCTTCTGGCTCCACTACTATCAGGCACACATGTGGTACACAGACAAAACACCCATACACATAAAAATTTTAACACTTTTTAAAATATAAGTGAAACCCTCATACATTAGGGAATGTGCATATAAGTTGGTAAACGTATCTGTGTGTTTCCCTGAGTTATGTGAACCTTCCTAACCAATTAATTAACACCAGGGAGAGCCCACAGGAACTGGGAAGCCCATTGGTCAGTTGTGAAGTTTAAAACCTGCAACTCACGACTGGTCCTGAAGCAGTAGAGCTGGGTGCTATCCTGCAGAACCAAGCCCGTTACCTGTGAGATCTGAGGCTATCTCCAGGTCAGGATGGAGTTAAATTATAGGACACCCATCTTTACTGGCTGTGGAATTTCTTGATGGATGTGTGGGAAACCACCACACACCTGGTTGTCAGAAGTGTGTGGATTGTGTGGGTGTGGGAAACGTATGGTTCTTAGATTTTATACAGAAATGAGAAGATCTTCATGCAGACAGATTGGACAATGAGCTACGAAATATGGTAGCAGAAGAAAAGGCGGCCAGAGAAATCAACTGGACTGTACCTATATCCATCCCTGACTGCTCTGATAACACGCCATTACCAAAAGCAACTTGAGGAAGAGTTTATTTTGGTTGAAGTTTCTAGAAGGGTCCAGAATGGCGGGGGAGGCATGGCATCAGGCAGCCAGAGAAGGAAGCTGGAGATCACATCTTCAATCACCCACCAAAAGCACAGAGAACTGGAAGTAGGGGTCAGGCTGTAAAGCCTCAAGTCCTTCCCCCAACACGGCTCTGCCTTCTAAAAGGTTCAAAACCTCCCCCAACAGTGCCACCAACCAGGGGGCCCACTGTTCAAATACCCGAGCCTAGGGGGGTCATTTCTCATTCAAACCACCATGACATCAATATTTAAAACTTCTGAAGATGCATGCCTATCCACTGCAGCATTTAGAAAGCTGAGGCAGGAGGATTCCCCAAAGTTCTAAGCTAGCCTGGGCTACATAGCAAGACCATGTCTCTGAAACTGAACTAGACTGGGGAGGTGGATAAAGAGCTTGTTGTGCAAGCATGAGGACCTGAGTTCAGGTCCTTGGTGTGGCAACAGGTGCCTGTAACATCTGGGCAGAGGTAGAGACAGACAGATGTTGGGGGTGGGGGCTGTCACTGGCCTTCCATCTAGCCAAAACAGCAAGCTTCAGGTTCAGTGAGAGACCCTGTCTTAAAACACAGTGTGGGGGACTGGGGTGGTGGCTCAGTGGTTAAGAGCACGGGCTGCTCTTTCAGAGGACCTAGGTCAATTCCCAGCATCCATATGGCAGCTCCCAACCATCTGTATCTCCAGTTCCAGGGCTCTGACACCCTCACACAGACATACATGCAGGCAAAGCATTAATGCACATAAAATAAAAACAATAATGAAAGGCAATATGCTAGAGAGATGGGCAGTAGTTAAGAGCATTCCGCTATTCTTGCAGACCCAGGTTCAATTCCCAACACTGACACAGCAAGTCACAACCTTCTGTAAGTCCAGTTCCAGGGTGTCCAATGACCTCTTCTGACCTCCATGGGCACCAGGCACACATGCGGTGCACATTTATACATGCAAGCAAAACACTCTCACATAAAATAATTAAATGTGGTGCTGAGAAAAAAAAAAGTGGGTAAAGGTATCTGCCGCCACACCTGACTTGAGTGTAAAGCCCGGAGAGCCCACGTGGTAGAAGGAGAGAATCAACTCCTGGTCCTCTTACCTTCACACCTGTGCCCACACGTTAGGCCAGCAGGCAAATGCCCATAAACACACACACAGATATAAATAAAATAATGTAGAGAAACTACTGAAGAGCATTCCAATGTCAACCTACACTATCCACACGTGCACACAGACATATACCGGAGAGAGACAGAGATGGCACACTATAAACGGAAATGGTGCCAGGTGGTGGTGGAGCACGCCTTTAATCCCAGCACTTGGGAGGCAGAGGCAGACAGGTCTCAGTGAGTTCGAGACCAGCCTGGTCTACAGCGCAGGACAGCCAGGGCTACACAGAAAAACCCTGTCTTGAAAAATAAAAACAAACAAAACAAGAATGGACAAGGTATGCAAACCTGTAATCCTAGACCTTGAAAGGCTGAGGCAGAGAGTCAGTTTGGAGTTACATAGTAAAACTCTACCTCAATAAAGCAAAACAAAATTTTAAAAAAATGTGTGTTTATGTTTTTGTTCACCATTCCTGAATCGTTACCCTGACTTACTTCCTGGAGTAGTAGGTCACAATGATATGATAGAAACTGAGACTAATAAATTGACATTACAAGGATTCACCAATAAACTTGCTTAGGAAATTCTAGGTTGCACAAGGTCGGATTCACTTACAGTAGTGCTGTCTCTAATATGATAAGATAGTGGACTAACCTCACTTGTCAAACTGTGGGGAAAATGTTGGACCTTGAACATAATTGCAGTTTAGGCTTGCTGAGACTGTTTCTGTTGAGATTTGTCCACTAAGATTGCTGCCTGTTGGGCTCTATTCCCATATCAAAGACCTGCCTCTACCTGGCAGTTCAAAGGGACAGCAGCCACCCTTGAGTTCTAGTCTGCCATTAAGCTCTGGTTCTCTTATCGGGATGAGATAATTCTGCCAGGCACTGCCCTGGGTAACACCAACGCCCAAGGAACCATACAAGTACATTTCAAAAGTAATTGTGACCATAACTTTGCTATGTAAATCTCTCAATTGCTGAAAATGGTCAGGTTTATAGTCTCTTGTCTCTATTTAATTGCTGGGCGTAACTTGGGGTTGGACCCTTAAGTAGATGTACAGGTAACAATGTGTGTGGGACGTAAAAACCTAAATCCTGTGTAATCCATCACTAACGTCCATTTGGGACTGGTTTGGGACTTTTTTGTTTTGTTTTTTTGAGACAAGGTTTCACTGTAGCTTTGGAGCCTGTCCTGAAACTAGTTTTTGTAGACCAGGCTGGCCTCAAACTCACAGAGATCCGCCTGCCTCTGCCTTCCGAGTGCTGGGATTAAAGGTGTGCGCCAACCACTGCCTGGCTGGTTTGAGACTATTAAGGAGATTTTTTTCCTTATTCCCCAAGTGTTTGGAGTAAATTCTCATTGTGGGGACTTAACCTGGTGCTTCAACAAGACCCTGCATCCCTGCACATCCTGTCCCTTGCCCTGTAGGAAGGACCGCTGCAGGCAACCCAGAAGAAACTGAACCAACAGGTTTTTCATGTTTTCCCCACCCAGTCTGCTAGCAATCCTGCCTGTGCAGCCTTCATAAAACCTCAAAAGGACTGAACTGGGAGAGCTTCCAAACAGCTGAACTTCCTGGGGGCATGGCCCAGCAATAGTCCACTTGCTTTGCCAGTACCTTGTTCTAGGTTCAAACACCAGGAAAAACACCAGGAAAACACAGACACAGACACAGACACACACACACACACACACACACACACACACANNNACACACACACACACACACACACACACACACACACACACACACACACCAGTAGTCAAATATACCACACACAGAGTGGAAGTTACAGGATTCTGTCCCTAGGCCTTGTTTTGAGTCCCATCAGTTGCTTAGCAAACTTAACAAGGCTGGGAGGCCACGGTAGTGTACTGGATAGCTTTAACTGTCAATTCGGCAGGGCCAAGAGACCCCTGAGAAGTTAGTCTCAACTGAGAAATTGCCCAGATCAGGTCAGTCTGTGGGCATGACTACGGGGGTTATCTTGTCAAGAGGGTACCATTCCCTAGGCTGGAGGTTCAGGGCTATATAAGAAAGTTAGCTAAACAAGGCAGTGGTGCTGCATGCCTTTTATCCCAGCGCTTGAGAGGCAGAGGCAAGAGAATCTCTGTATGTTTGAGGCCAGCCTGGTCTACAGAGTGAGTTCCAGGACAGCCACGGCTACACAGAGAAACCCTGTCTCTAAAACATAAAACAAAACAAAACAAAAAATAATAATAATAAAGAAAGAAAAAGAAGGACAGAAGAAAAGCAAGCTAGCTAAGCATGAGCCCAAAGGAGCCAGCTGGCAGTACTCTTCCACCGTTTCTGCCTGAGCTCTTGCCCTGACTGCCCTCGTGGACTATGGCCTGGTGAAATGACCCTTTCCGCCTACTTGCTTTACGGCAGTTTTTTATTGCAGCAACAGAAAGGAAAAGAGAACAGATGGGACTCTTGACGTTTAGCCCGTGCTCACCATTTCTGTACCACTGCAGCCGAAATACCCAACAGGTATAGCTTAAAGAAGGGAAGGTGGATTTGGGCTCAGGATTGCAGGATGGTGCACCCCGTCATGGCCAGAAGGCTCGGAGGGGGTCCAAGTGTGTAGTAGAGGCCGTTCACATGTCATGGGCCACAGAACAGGCAGAGCATAGGAACCGATGGCAAAGTCTGACCCCCAGTCACTTTTTTAGGCAAATTTAAACACAGCACAATTTGCTGAAAATTTTCCTGGTGACAATAACTCAATCCCGTGTGCATAATAAAGCTTAAGATGTGACCACATTGAAACCCTTTGTAAAGTACATGTGACATCTTCCATAAAGACGGGGTCAGCATACTGACTATATGTGACATCATAAAGATGGGTTCTCAGATTGACGAGTTTATGATAAGGGTCTAGGGATTGGGTGTGGTCTCAGCCACACAGATCAGATAGCGCAGGGGTCACCAGGCTATTCACCACATCTGTTCCCAGTCTTCTAGGCTGAAAAAGAAAACCTCTCCCTTTGAAGCGACAATGTGTCTTTGCTATTGCTGGTTACCCTAGCACTGCTCCGTGCCTCAAACATACATGCACACGCTCATGTAGATTTATATTTACACTTTTAAATAAAAAGTTACTTTAGGTGGATGGCTGTTCTGTCTGCGTGCATGTCTGTGTACCATTTGTGTGCCTGGTGCCCAAGAGGGTGTTGGATTCTCTGGAACTAGAGTTACAGATGGTTGTGGGCCCTAGGAATGGAGCAGCCAGTGCTCTCAATTGCTAATCCATCTCCCTAGCATTTTTTTTTTTTAAGGACCAGGTCTCACTATGTAGCCCAGCGTTACCTGGGACTCAAGATTCTTCTACCTCGTCCATCTCCTCAGTGCTGGGATTATATATAGGTATACGCTGTCTCTTTCTCATGATTTAGTTTGAATCCCCTGATGGTTGGAGATTTGACCAGTGGAAATGTCTTTCAGGTATGCTCATATGCTGATCAGATGCTTTCTCAACATATCTATGTTTTCTGGTTCAACAAGGTAATTCAGGCAATATAATCTTAGGGGGTCATGGGGTTACATGCCGTCCACGCGGAGCACAGTGTCCTTCCACAACGCATGACTAACTAAATTTACCCAGCCCAAAGAGCCCAGGTTCTGGACTGGGTCAGAAGTTAACAAACGGCTCCACATGGAAGGAAATAAATGTTTGGTGTGTTAGTTACTTTTGTCATTGCTGTGACCAAATGTCTTTACAGAAGGTAATTTAAAGGGGGAAGGGCTTCTTCTGTGAACAGTTTGAGGGGAAGGCCTGGTAGCAGGGGCAGAAGGCTGACCAGTCCCCTCGCATCACCAAGCAGGAAGCAGAGCCATGAAGGCTTGTGTTCAGCAACTTTCTCCTTCTGACGAAGTCTGAGACCCCTGTCCATGGAATGGTGCCACCAAAAATTAAAGTGGTTCTTCCCACCTTAATTAACGTAATTTGAGAGATCCCTTCCAGGCACATCCATAGGCTCACCTGATGTAGGTAACTGGAGAACCAGCCTGCCTCCATTTTAGACTTAAAAGCCATCTTACAGTAAAGATGAACCAGGTTCATTCCTGTTTATGATTAGACCTCTGTTTCTCAAGGATTGGACTATGTATGCCCCACCTGTAACCTTAACTACAAACGGTCTGGACTGCCTGTTCCAGGAATAGCAATCATGCCTGTGTTTCAAAAGTTGTTGATAACCATCTTGCAACCGTACTTTTGTTTCAAAAGGTTATATGACCACCTAAGACTACCTGTTGTTATGACTATCTTGTTGCATCCACCTTTGCAATGTCTTTGTTTCAGGATGTTGGTAGAACTAACTTGTTAGGGTGTTCTGCTCCTTTAACTCAATCTATTTTGTTCACCAAAGCCCCAAACCCCCAACTCCTGAGCTATAAAAGCTTTGTCTTTCTTACATCCAAGGCTGACCTTTCAAACCCTTTCAAAAGGGGGAAGCAGTCAGTGTCCATGAATAAAAAGTTTGCTTTAATTAATTACTTGCTTTAATTAGTTTGGCCATGATGATTAAGGCCAGTGGTCTTTCTCCTCCTATCTTTGGGATGAACATAATCCCTTAAGACATGCCAGAGTTTATCTCCTGAGATTCTAGATCCGGTCAAGTTAACAATATTAACATCATAGTAGGTGAGCAGGGAACTGTAATACCCTCAGGCTAGCTGTGCTGGGAAGGCTGTGGCCTACACAGAGCAAAGCTGCTTCAACTGTGGGTTTGAGCCCCATATTGGGGTTGTATAAGGGAATGTAGGGTTGGGGAAAATAAAGTTGGCAACAATAAAGTTTCTAAACATGCTGTGGCTGCAACTTCCTTTCTTTCTTTTTGGTTTTCTGAGACAGGTTCTCTATCTCCCTGGCCAACTTGGAATTCATTCTATAGACTGGGGCTTTAGACAGAGATTAGCTTGCCTCTGCATCCTAAATGCTGGGATTAAGGTGTGCACCACCATGCTTGTCATGGGTACACTTACCTAGAGGAGAGAAAGAAAAGTTTTCTAGGGAACACCAGGCACGGTGGCTAGTGCCTGTAATCTCAGCACCCAAGGAGGCAAGGTCAGGATTGACACGAGGTGAGGTCCAGCCTGGGCTATCCATAAGACCTGTCACAACCACCTAGAACTAGTTCTCAGGATTTAACACCTTCTGGACTCTGAGGGCAGCTCCACTACTGTGCTGCACACAAACCACACAGCTACATATACACACAGCACAAAGTGAATAAATAAATAAATATGTAAAATAAGAAAAAGAAGGAAAATTGGGGGGTAAAAAGGAATCACAAGATGTCCCGGCCTACAGACCAATTGGGTGTTTTACCCAAAGGCTTTGTGGAAATAACCAGGGAAGTTGGACATGGCGGTCAATGCCTCTATTGCTAGCACTGGGGAGGCAAAGGCAGGGAAATCTCTGTGAGTTCCAGGCCAGCCTGGTCTACATAGTGAGTTCCATGACAGTCAGAGGTATACAGTGAGATCCTATCTTGAAATAAACAAACAAACAAACAAAAAAAAAAGCACTGACTGCTAGCCCGGAGGACCCAGGTTTGATTTCCAGCACCCACTATGGCAGCTCACAACTGTGTGTAACTCCAGTTCCAGGGGACCTGGTCGATGCCCTTTTCTGGCCTCTGTGGGCACTACGCACCCATATGGTGCACAGACATGCAGGCAAAACACCTATATACATAAAATTAATTTTTAAAATATCAACAGGGAAGCTGAGCATGGTACAGACTTTTATTCTCATAATTAAGGAGGCAAAGGCAATAAGTTCAAAAGCAGTCTGTCTGCATAGAGAATTCTATGTCAGCTTGAATTCTAATGCAGCTTGACATAGAGTTTTGGGAACACATAAGCGTCGAAGACATTTGCTTTGGATATGTCCCTGACAGCAGCGGCCTCTACAGTGTTCTGAATGACGAACTTCTTAATGGCCTCGTCCTTGGGCACGCAGTGGGCTCAGTTGGTGTAGTGAATTGGCTGCACATGGCCACAGCCCTTTTTGGGACGACCATTGTTTCTCTATTTTTTTTTTTTTTGGTCATCTTGAAGCCAAGTCCCGAAAGCGCTATTACTTTTTTTTTTAAAGGTGTGTGCCCCCACTGCCCCGTGTGTCTTTCTTTTTTATTTAACTTTATTTTATGTGCATTGGTGTGAAGGTGTCAGATCTCGTGGAACTGCATTTTCAGAGAGTTGTGAGCTGCCATGTGGGTGCTGGGAACTGAACCCGGGTCCTTTGTAAGAGCAGTCAGTGCTCTTAACCTCTGAGCCATCTCTCCAGCCCAGCGCTATTACTTTTATTTTTAGTGTGTATACATGATGTGTGTGTGTGGAGTGGGGGTTGAGTGTCATGGTACATGTGTGGCAATCAGGGGACAACTTTGTGGAGTCAGTTCTGTCCTTCTACTTTTACTGGGTTCTGGGATTGAATTTAGGTCATCGGGCTTGTGCCCCAAAGCGGTTTTACTCATCTGTCTGGTCAGACTGCTTGCTGGCTGAATTACTTCTTCTTCTTTTTTTTTTTTTAATTGTTCTTGTTTCTTAATATAGGATCTCATGCAGCCCAAGTTTGCCCCAATCCATTAGGAACTGATCTTGTACTCAGTTTCCTAAGAACTGAAATGGCAGGCAGGTGTGGTGGCAGTGCCACTGAACTGGCTAGGAGGGAGGGTTTAGAAATTGGACTGCAAGCAGTGACCTCATTAGCTTAGCTTGCTTTGTCCCTGCACCACTAGCAGGATTAGCCAATGTAGCTGGCCAACAGCAAGCAGGGTCTTTTCACAACTCTTTCTGTCCCAGGGTGGTCCCAGCATGAGGGGGGTACCCATGGCGCTCCAGGTGGCCTTGCAGCAACGCGTTCCAGTTCCCACCTGTCTGGCACACTTTCATCACTTCTTTGGCTATAACCTTGGGAATAAAAACAGGGAGTTTGAAGCAGGACGGTAGTTGCCCATGCTCCGTTTCTCTCATGGATTGGGCATGGGCCCTGATTAAACTGTGTGTGGAGGCTTACTGGGCTGAGATGGAGTCAAAAGCCCTTAGGTGAAAAAGAATACGATTGGAGAGTTGGCTCAGGCGTTAAAGAGCACGAAGTTGCTCTTCCACAGGACCCAGGGTTCAATTCCCAGCAACCACGTGTCAGCTCACAAAGGTCGGTAACTCCAGTCCCTGGGGATCTGGAGACAACCCTCTACTGATCTTGGCAGGCAGACAATCAGCAGATTTAGGTAGGGATTTACTAGAGCTGCGAGAGTCAGATGCCCTGCGTGCATATCTGTCTGCTTTAGATATATAGCCCAAGCTGTCTCTATCTCCGCTGGGTAGCTGAACCCGGCCGCGGGTTCTAGCCTTACTTAGCTCTTCACCATTCTCCAATGCTCTCCGATAAGCACACAGACAGCACCCTGCATCAGTTCCGATGTCAGACACTTATTTAGCAGCTGTGGCACCTTGGGTCCTCTGAGCCGGCTTACTCATTAGTACAACATACATATCTACATTTATCTATAAAAACACTCAGCAAATTGGGAAGACTGCTACGTGAACCACAAGCAACTGAGGGACTTTTTTTCCTGGTTAAGGTGGAAAGTGGGACTGAGGATGAGCGGGAACGCGGAGCCAGCCAGAACGAACGCAATAGCTTAACGTTCTTCCCATTCCGTTCCAGCTTCGGTACCTCCTCGGTTGCCCCCACTCCCCCAGTGAAAAGAGGTCGTGGTCCCTTTAAGGCCCGCCCCTCCCTCCCCCAAAACTTCCCAGTGTCTGCTCTTTTCGAT
>LOEQ01001845.1:123724-135425 GCA_001685075.1 Bramus lutescens
AAAAGCCAGGGTATAGGTTTCAGAGATAAGATGGGGCAGCTTGAGTTAAGCCCTTGTGTCCATCTTTCCTGGTGGTTGTAAGAGTGTAGATCACAGAACCCTAGTCAATGACTGCTTCCTGAGGGTCTCTGGAGTGTCTTGATGGTTTTGGCTTTTGTCTGAGGTTGTAGGTGGTGCTCACAGTCCTAGGTGCTGTCTGGTCCTTGATTTATTGGGCAGTGTAGTACTTTTTCCAAAGCTCCACTGTGATGGCTTCCTTAAGTTCTCTCACATTTGATTCTGTGCAAAGTGCCCAGCGGGCTAAGGCCTCACTTAATGGGGCTGACATCTATTCTGGCTGTTGCACTCTGAAGATCGAGTATGCAAAGGTGAGTCTGGGAAATGACTGGTGTTAGTTACCTGGTGAGATGAGGTATGGCCAGTCTCAAACTTTATCTTGTCCTTGCAGCCTACCCGTTTAAATGTGTTCAAGAATGATCAGGATACTTGGGACTACACAAACCCCAACCTCAGTGGACAAGGTAATCCTGATGGCTACTTTGTTCTAAACACACCGCCTTGCCTCTTTACTGGACTAGTGCACTTCATAGACCTGGACTGGGGTTATGTAATGCCATTGGGCTCCCTGTGGACATGGGAGGGCTTGGATCAGTTCTGGCCCCTGAGTCTGCTGAAGGGGCAGAGTTGAAGCTGAAGCTTGGGCTGGATGGGAGGAGGGCATGGCAAGGGGCAGACATAGGTAGCAGCTCCTTAAGATTTTGTTACCTTCATTCTAGAGCCTGGTTAGGGTTGCTTAAGTCTACATTCCATGGAGGGTGGGCAAAAGTCCTCTCTCTCCACTGTCTGAGTTGGGGATGGGTTGAAGCTGAGCCTTCAAGCAAGTAGACCTTGTAGAGGTCAGACACTTGGATGAGACCAGGACAGCCATTACTGATCTCCTTTGTAGAGGGGGCTCGGCATCTCTTCAGGGGTCCACAGGGACAGCCCCCTTTCTAGTGTGCCAAGAATGGTTTGCTTTGGTGGGTGGGAGAAGTGAAGGATGATCTTTGAAAACAGCGCCACCCCTCTGAAAATCAGCGAGATGGACCACCTCTTGGTCTGCTTCGTCGGACTAGGCCTTGGGCTGTGGGAGGCGGCTGGTGGCTGACATTGCAGAGGCTCTGGGAAGCCAGAGACTCATCCCTCCCTACACTTGTAGGTGGGCCTGTCTTGCTTGCTTTGCAGCTGAGAACCAGTGGGCAGGGTGGGCTAGACTCTCCCAAGGACCCTCAGAATTGGCCTTCTGGGCCTGGCTGCTCCCTTCAAAAGTCAGAGGCAAATTATGACCAAGTGAATGTACCAGAGCGGGCAATGGCATTACATGACTGCTGACAGAAACATGGCAACCAACCATTTCTTCTCCAAGGAACACAAATAGAAGATGTGCAGACCGGCAGGGGCTAGTAGCAGGGGCTGGCTGTGCATTGGTTTTGATGCCTCTCAGCTTTGGCTGCCCCAAGCCTGGGGCCAAAAAACAAAACAAAACGAGGGCTGATGAGGTAACCTGGAGTGAGGGCGGTGCTTGGCTACCCCCTCAGGAACCATACTTCAGCGGCTCTGCCTCTGCACATTGCGCACCAACACACAGGGCACAAAACCACTAGTTCTCCTGGAGAACAGAACATGCAGCCTCCACCACGTCCCCAGAAACAGCCGCAGACTGAGCTCACTACATCAAGAACACCACACCGCGCTCCAAGGAACAGCTACAAGCACAGAGGCAGACAGAGACAAAGAAAGAAACTCAACATGGCAGCAGACACTGCTTTTTTACTAAACATTAAAGGTCAAAATCCAAGCAAACTTGAACCCAAGAATGTACACTGAAGTAGGAAACACAGAACAGAGCTCACCCAGCCAGCCAGCGGTGCTCTTTTCGGAGAACGATTCGATTCATAGACTGAAGTAGATTCCATGGGCCTCCAAGACAATAGGATCCTCTCCACTCCTCGCCATGTGGGTTTTGTTTTTAAGTCCTTTGATTTGGGGAGGGCCTTGTTTTTCTTTTGTGTTTTGATACTTTTTTCCTGCAGTCACCGGCTGCCAACACAGTCTGCACCAACTGGAGATCAGAAATTTTAAAAAAAATTAACCACAACAACAAAAAAAAGATCAAAAAACCAAAACAGACCTAAAATCAAAACAGCTCAGAGGCACACAGTTACCTGCTGGTGGGTAACCGGGTGCTACCAAGGCCAAAGCGCAAGCATAGTGGGGCCACTGGCACACTTCATACCAGGAGACACGCACATGGAGAGCTACACAGCCAGAAGCACCGCACTGCAGCACACAGTGTGAGGAGGTGACAACACGGAGGGACACTACCCACTCCATACACCTTATTTCCATTTTTCTGGTATCTTCTGAGGACAGAGCATCTGTGAGCCAATTTTGATTTAATCAAACATTGACTTTTAAACGATTCTTTAAAGAAAAATGTAGCGGATGTGTACCGTGACTTGTATTTATGACTGTAAAACCATGTGATGCAGGGTCGCAGTGTATGTTTGATGGGACGCCATCTTTCAGAACTGTGCTAACTCACTGTTGAAGCGTCCAATGGTAAGAGAAAAATGCAGATTTGTTTTTTTGTGACATGGACATTGTACTCTGTACTTCTGCTGTAAGTAGCCCTTTCCATCTTTGTAATGACTGTTGAAACAAACCAGGTCGGGCAGCAGGAAAGGGCGGTGGTTTCAGGCTCTGGGTCTCAGTGCCACCCAGACCTGGTCCTAGCTCACCTGTGACTTGCCAGAGTGTCATAACTGCTCTAATCTCTTCTCTGTAAGGTGGGCTGGGAAAGGAGTGCCTACCTCATAGGGTTGTTGTGAGGAACTGGAGAAGCTGTGGTGTCTGTAAAGTGCTTGCCAGTGTCTGTCACTTGAGCGCTGAACTAATGGTTAAGAACTCCAGCTGGGGCCGGGAGGGCTCTGCGCCATCAATGGGTCCGAGAATGTCGATGCCTTGTACCTAACTGCTCCTTCAAACTGATTGTGCTGGTGACCTGCTTGTCAGTTCCTACAGTCCCTCCTGTGCTGGCCGGGATGTGGAGGGTGGCTGGGCGGTGGGTGCTAAAGACAAGACCTGGAATGAGGCCTTTGCTCCCAGAACCTAGAGGCTTCTGGCCCTTTCACCTCATTTCTGTCCATTTTAGATTACTTATTTGTTGCCCTTAATCTTTCTCCCTTCATTGGGAATTACTTTATAAAACTGCTCTTCCCTTTGTAATGCACCCTCACTATAGTTCCCAGAAGGCCTGGGAGCCCGGCTTGCCCCTGCCTGTTCCTGCTACAAACCAGGGCAACGGAAAGCAAGTAAGCCCAGAAGTTGGTCTCTTTAGCTGAGAAAGGAGGCAGGGGAGAGAAGGTGGATCCCAACTTTGAGGCCTGGGCTTCATGCCCTGACCCCCAGGTCATAGGAAGAAGGCCCCAGCAACCCTTGTAAGAAAAGGGTTTGCAGCCATGCTCCCAGGAGCTCTATGGCCTTGTGATTGATTGGCTTCTAGTCAGTAGTAGGGGGATTCTTTCTTTCTTGAGTTCTATTCCTAACTCTTTTTCAATCTACAGGTGATCCTGGCAGTAATCCCAACAAACGCCAGCNCCATGGTGTCTGCCTGACTCTGCTTTCTTTCTCCCAGCATTCTGTTCTGTCTACCATGCCAATCTAAGCTGCTGTCCTATCAGAAGGCCAAGGCAGTCGCTTTAACCAATGAAAGCAACACATAGAAAGAAGACCCTCCTACACCAGGGCCACTCTATTTTGAAAGGATGGGGAAAAGGATGGCTGAGTCTGGGAAGTGGAAATGTTTGAATTGATTTTGAATGAGAAATGTTTTCAAAGAAGAGATAAAGAAGGGGGAGGAAGAAAGTTCCTTCCAAGTTCATGGCACCTGCCACACTGCCTGGGCTACAGTAGTGTGTTCCTGCCACACTGCCTGTGCTACAGTGGTGTGTTCCTGCCACGCTGCCTGGGCTACAGTGGTGCGTTCCTGCCACACTGCCTGGGCTACAGTGGTGTGTTCCTGCCACACTAAATTAGGAGAAGGGGGCTACGAGAGAATCCATAGGGCAAAAGCACTAGCCTTTCAAGCATTCCAACCTAGATTTGATCCCTGGAAGCCAAGTAGAAGCTGGACATGGTGACACACATCTGCAATCCCAGCACTTCTGCCTAGTGAAGCATTTATCCTTTTTGTTTAGATAAAAAGAGGAAAATGCTGCAAGATATTTGATCATACAGTGACGTTCTGATATTGATAATACAATTAACTGTAGTTAGTTTTTTGTTTTGTTTTGCTTTGCTTTGTTTTTACTCTTTGGGTGCCAGGGGCCATGGGAATATACAGCAGGTAACAACTAGTATTCAATGGGTTGACCCAGAACTCTCTGATGGGGAGCCCCACTTGGAAAAGATTGTGGGGTCACTGACTGTAAATGACTGGTTGTTTCTGTCTGCAATTTTTCTCATGTGTATACATTCCTTTCATTAAAACAGCTATGGGCATTTCCCCCACTGCTTATATGTTTATCTCTTGAAAATATTCCATCTACTGGAATATAGCTGTGGATGGTCAGAAAGATGATCCCTGCTTAATCTTATAATTTTGATGAATAGAAATAATACTAGGATTTTTTTTATTACTCAGACTGACATAGGAAAGTAACAGCTAATTTTAGACTCCAGAGCAAATTCAAAGCAAAGTGGTTGCTGCTAGAGATGAATACACAAAACATGAATTCCCATGTTTTTAATGATTATTCAAGGTCAGGCAACTTTGGTAGACATAACCCCTGCAGTAATGGACTTTTTGTACCTACTCCTAACTTCAAGGTTCAGCCAACTAATGTTTATTGTTCAAGTCTTGAATTTCAGTGCCACTTTCTGTCTGGGAACCCTGACCACTTAGAGCTACATGCATGGCCAAGCATTACTGGCTGAGCAGTATGACACCCTAGCCTAAGAGAAACTGTGTAGGTAGTACAGCTCTGTTTCTTATTGTTTACTCAGGAGGTACTGTGTGATCCTGAAAATGTGATCCATATTGGTCCAGAGGCTTTCTTATAAAAGGAGAAAAATGTAAGAGAAGTGTGTGTGTGTGTGTGTGTGTGTGTGTGTGTGTTGAAAAGGGGATACAGTTAAATGTCTGGAGAGAGAAGTGTGAGAGATGTAAGAAGTGTAAGAGAAGTGTGAGGAGATGTAGCTAAGTGGTAAATAAAAGATTGAACTGTATATAAGAGAGATGTGTGTATAGGAATGATATCTGTATAGAAAGAGATGTGGCTGCATGGTGAGAGAACTATGCAGATGAGATGTAGAACTATGTAGAAGAAGTGCATGGCTGTGTGGTGTGGAGAATGTAGCTGTGTGTAAAGGATGTAACTGTATAGAGATGTATGCTGTGTAGGAGACAGATACATATATGCAAAGAGAGATGTGTAGCGGTATGTAAAAAGATTTAACTATCTGGAGACAGATTTCCAGAAAGGGATTATTCAAGATGAAGTAAAAGACAAAGCTACCAGGTCGGCAGCTCGAGCAGAGGTAGAAGCCGGATGAGCAGCTGAGGTGGGCAGGAGGAATGGTAAAGATAGCAGTGGGTGGCAGAGGCGATGGAGGATCTCGGCAGTGGTCAACGGCAGCAGGGAGAACTACGATGACCCCCACAAATCCCCTACCTCCCCAGTCGTCCACATCAGGGGCCTGATTGATGGTGTGGTGGAAGCTGACATTTTGAAAGCCCTGCAAGTATTTGGACCCATCAGCCATGTGGTGGTGATGCCAAAAAAGAGACAGGTGCTGGTAGAGTTTAAAGATGTACTGGGGGCCTGTAATGCAGTGAACTACGTAGCGGACAACCAAATCACCCTGCTTTTGTCAATTACTTTGCTTCTGTTTACCATCCTGAACCCTGTCCATTCCATAACCATGGTTGTTCTTTACACTATCTGCAATCCTTGTGGCCCTGTTCAGAGAATTGTCATTTTGCAGAAGAATGGAGTCAAGGCTATGGTGGAATTTGACTCTGTGCAAAGTGTCCAGTGGGCTAAGGCCTCACTTAATGGGGCTGACATCTATTCTAGCTGTTGCACTCTGAAGATCGAGTATGCAAAGCCTACCTGTTTAAATGTGTTCAAGAATGACCAGGATACTTGGGACTACACAAACCCCAACCTCAGAGGACAAGGTGACCCTGGCAGTAATCCCAACAAATGCCAGCGGCAGCCCCCTCTCCTGGGAGATCATCCAGCAGAATATGGAGGGCCCCATAGTGGGTTCCACAGCCATTACCATGATGAGGGCTACGGCCCCCCACCTCACTATGAAGGGAGAAGGATGGGCCCACCTGTGGGGGGTCACTGTCGGGGCCCAAGTCGCTATAGCCCCCAGTATGGTCATCCCTCACCCCCTCCCCCACCACCCCACGATGGCTCCCATGCTGACAGCCCTGTGCTCATGGTCTATGGCTTGGATCAATCTAAGATGAACTGTGATCGAGTCTTCAATGTCTTCTGCTTGTATGGCAATGTGGAGAAGGTGAGTTGCTTTCCTTGAAGAGCTGAAGGAGGTCCCAAGCCTCAGATGGAGGGTAGCAGGGGGAAGGACAGTGAAGTGCACCCTTTGTAGTGCTGGTTCCTATAGCGCAGGCAGCCTGCTCCGTGAGTTTGAGTTACCCATATTAAAGATCCCAGTGCCTGCCTATCCATTGAGACTTACTGCATGTGTATGAGTAAGTCCTAAGAATTTACATATAGCAAAGATGATTATTTAAAAATTATCTCTGAATGGCTCCAGGTAATTTGGCCACTAGAGCCTTTGCATTCTCTGATGGGAAGTTGGTTATACCTGGTGGCTGGTGGTTTCTTACCAGAGTCCATCCAAGAGTGTAGTCCTGACCTTGATCTAGCTCATGAGAGCAATAGCAGCCTAATGTGGGAATGCACACCTGGGACCCTAGCACTCAGGAGACAGGGCCACAAATGAGACCATCTGTACACAGTAAAGTTGAGTAGTTTTGTGTGTGCTGCCGACCCCGGGCCTTCCTCCACCCCTGTATTTCTTAAATCAGGAAGGACAGGTTAAATAATCTTTACATGGAAACAAGACTTAGCTAACCTGGCTTCAGAGCCTTTCTTTTGTTCAGTACGCATTATAGCAGTCTCTGTAAGATGGTTTAGGACTTGGAGTAGAGTGCTTAGGAGGCCCGGTTCCGTCCCCAGCACCTAAAACTTCTGTCTTTTGGTGCTGTGACTGGATATCTAACATGCCATAGCGAAAGCATGCAAATGGCTTGTGTTCTCTTTCTGCACACTGTTTACCTCATAGGGCAGCTCCAGTGGGAAAAGCACTCTTCGTTTGGGTTGAGTTCATGCCTAGGCCAAGACTGAATTAGGGGTGGTTTTGATCCCCATTCACATGTGAGGAAATGGAAGTCTAGGGTAGCCAGAGCAAGAGTTAACTTCTGACTCGACAGGAAGAGGACCCTGGCAGCTGGACACTGGTGTTAATTGCACCTTTTCTCCCTAAGGTGAAATTTATGAAAAGCAAGCCGGGGGCCGCCATGGTGGAGATGGCTGATGGCTATGCTGTGGACCGAGCCATTACTCACCTTAACAACAACTTCATGTTTGGGCAGAAGATGAATGTCTGGTAGGTGCTGTCATTCCAGGCAGGGGCAGGTGGGAGGGAAGACTGAGGTCAAGGTGTTGCATAGGCAGGGATGGGGCTGTAGGTATAGGAGTCATTTTTCTGCTTCCTTCTGAAGCCCTGGGAGAAAGTGGTGCCGGTAGGGAAGTCTCAACATCAGCTGTGCAGCAGCGTCAGATAAGCGTGGGCCCACCTGAGCCTCTGTCAGGCCCTGGAGGACAATTGAACATGTAGTAAAGATTTCCCTTCCTTTCATCAGTGTTTCCAAGCAACCAGCCATTATGCCTGGCCAGTCATACGGGCTAGAAGACGGGTCCTGCAGTTACAAAGACTTCAGTGAGTCAAGGAACAATCGGTTCTCCACCCCAGAGCAGGCAGCCAAGAACCGCATCCAGCACCCTAGCAATGTACTGCACTTCTTCAATGCTCCCCTGGAGGTGACTGAGGAGAACTTCTTTGAGGTGAGTGCTGTGGAACTGCTCTGTCATGGCACTGTCATGGTTTAGTTAGGCTCATTCTGTTCTGTAATCAGCGGACTCTTAATGCCACCCATTGATCCCTGGGTTTGGGGACACAGCAAAAGACCAAACAGACAGGTTTCCCTGCTCATAGTGGGGACAGGTGAGACCGAGCGGAAGCATGCATGTCACAGTGCAGAGAGTTCTGTACACTGTGCTCCTTCACATGTTGGACAAGCAGTATGACTGGGTATCCACCAAGAGTGCAGTCAGAACATAGCTCATCAAGCCTTAGGGTGTCTAGATGACTCCAGAGGTGAAGTTTGGGAGATCCTGCTCAGGGGGAAGTAGGGCAGAGATGGGGCAAGCGGGGCCCACAGTTTTGTTGCCCAGCAGTTGAGCTACACTCATATAATCTCACCCATACCCACGGGGCTGCCAGGATGAGAGTTTGAGGAATAGCATCTCAGCTTTGTGCTGCCTCCTTCAGAGATATTTCTAACTTCAAATTACAGGATGATAGGGGGTGTCTTATGTTTGTGATCAAAGCTGTCTTTAAAAAGCAACAGATACTACTAGGCCTGGTCTGACTGAAGGCAGTCTGCAATCCTAGGTTTCTGAATTTTTTTTATCTTTCTGCCCCAGATCTGCGATGAACTGGGAGTGAAGCGGCCAACCTCTGTGAAAGTATTTTCAGGCAAAAGTGAGTCCCTGCATCACACACAGTCTTCTCCAGGCCTCTGCCTCTGTGGGTGGTATCCGGGAGGAAATGTACCCTCTGCTGGCTCAACCTAAGCCTGCTGCTGTCTCTTGCTTTTTGTTCAGGCGAGCGCAGCTCTTCTGGGCTGCTGGAGTGGGACTCTAAGAGTGATGCCCTGGAGACCTTGGGCTTCCTGAACCATTACCAGATGAAAAACCCAAGTGAGTTTCTGTGTGTCCTGCAGAATTCCCCTAGTGGCCTGATGGCTTGTCTGGCTGTTTGCCAGAGCCATCCTTCTGCCCGCAAGATAGGACCCTAGAGACTGCCTTTGTCGCAGACTCAGGCAGATGGGACTTGGTCACCATGAGAGCAGTCTGATGACATTCTCCTGGGAGGGCCTGCCAGGCTGCTTGGCTCCACCCACCCGAGCTTGGGAGTTGCTCAGGCCTGCCCTGGGTGGTGATGAGTTAGATCCTTGTAATTGAGCTGCGGAAGAGGGTATGGGTGTCGATTGGGAGGCCCAGTCTGACGTGTTGTGCTTTTGTTTGCAGATGGCCCATACCCGTACACTCTGAAGTTGTGCTTCTCCACCGCACAGCACGCCTCCTAATTAGATGCTGGGAAGAGCACATCAAGCAGGAAGACGTCTCTTTCCTTTATGCTTTCTTTGGTTTTGTTCTGTTTTGATTTATGTTTTGCAGTTCTTGTTTCCTTTTAAAATGCTAGTTCAGTAGACGCTTAACCACAACAGAAATGCTGGAACTCTGGAGGGGGGAGGGGAACTGATATCTCCCAAGATTAACCTTCACTTTTTAAGATAACTGTATGTGTGATTTTTATTTTTCCCTGTTCATACATTTGTGCTGCCCATGTATCTTGGCACACATTTCAATAAAATGGTTTGGAAGCTAGAACTCTTTGCTGGGGCTGCAGGGTGGGGGTGTCTGCTTTGTCCTCTCCCACACAGTTTTCTGAAGCACAGTGGGCTCAGCATAGACAATAAGCTGGAAGTAAAGCAGCGGCATTCTTCTGGTTTTTCGAGACAGGATTTCTCTGTAACAGCCCTGGCTGCCCTGAAACTTGCTCTGTAGACCAGGCTGGCCTTGAACTCAAGAGATCAGTCAGTCTCTGCTCCCCAAGTTCTGGGATTAATGCCGACTAGCAGTGGCATTCTTAATGGGCACTGCCCTAGCATGCTTATTTTAGTTATAAGTAGTTACTGAAAAAGTGGAGTTAGGCACTAGTGCGTGGCTCTGGTTGGCGGTGCTTGCTGGGTAAGCCTGATTTAACTGAGTTCAATAACAGGGAGAAGGAGAAATCCAGTTCTACAGGTAGCCCTGACCTGTGTGCTTAAACTCATGCACGTACATGGATACAATTAAAAACTAAGCAAAGTCGGATTGTGGTGGTGCATGCCATTAATCTGAGGGAGGTCGGCCTGGGTATACAGGGTGAGTTCCAGGACAGTCAGGGATGCACAGAGACACCCTGTCTCATGTTGCCTGAGATTTCTGTCCCCAGTCTCGTAGTATCCCCAAAAAACACAGAGGTCTACATTAATCATAAACTGGTTGGTCTTAATAGCTCAGGCTTTTTAACTAATTCTTAAGTCTTACATTAATCCATAATCCTTGTCTGTTAGCCACGTGGCTTGGTACCTTCTATCAGCAGAGGCTTTTTCATCTTCCTCTGTGGGTAACTACTGAAGACTCAGCCTTTCCTTTTCCCAGAATTCTCTTGTCCTGGTCACCCTGCCTATACTTAATACTTTCTACCTGGCTACTGACCCATCTATTAAACCAATACAAGACAAGTCTTTACAGGGAACAAGGTCATTGTCCCACAGCAATCTCAATTGGAGCAACTGCCTATGACCCTGGGATAGAGTGGCTTGAGGCTGGTCTGGACAATATACTACCACATGAGAAAAGTGTTGAAAACATAAAGACCCACAAAATAGACTTAACCCACACCTGAACACCTTTATTTCTTTGAGGTCCTGTAACTTGCTCTGTAGACCAGGCTGGTCTTCAACTTGGAGATCACCTGCTCTTCTAAGTGGTGTGATTAAAGGTGTGCACCACCACAACCTGGTCCTGAAAATTTCTAGGTCTTGCTAGCTTAACATGACACTCATTCTGCAGCAAACTGTTGAAGTATGTGCTGGGTAGTCCTGGGGTTTAGACGGAGCCACCCAAGATGGCTTCAGTAGAAGCAAGGCCTAGGAGGACCATGGGTTGAGGACTGATGTCCTTGAGGGAGGAGGTAATCTGCAGAGGAGCAGGCCACTCTAGTGGAAGAGGTGCCAGTGAGCCTGACTTGGGCATTCCAGCTCAACAGCCCTCTGCAGTCACGTATTATCCGATGGAAAGTGCTGAGTCTATTATCCCTGTTCATTTGCTGTTGGCAATTCGACCTATAGATGTGTCTACACCACAATTATTTTCTTTTCATACTAGTTATATTAAATGATGCACATCTTAATGAAATGAGGACATGACCACTCCACGGTGTGGTTGAGGAGGCTTTTATGTAGATAATGAGGGAGGGTACAGCCACAGGCATCTGGAAGAATCCAGAGCAGTAAACATGACCAGCAGACTGAAAGCAGCAAAGGAATGAAGCTGGGAGAAGGGAAACCAAGGAGCTGGAGGAGCCACAGAGACAGACTTGCACCACAGTTATCCAGGCTTCCCGACCTAACGTCTCAACAATCTGCTGTAACTGCTTCTTGGCTGAAATTAGGACATCCTTTTCTCTTTCATTTTGGTATCTGCATAGGATTTTCAGTTTTTTATTGAATAGAAGATAAACATTACTTGCTCCTGATAGTTGCTACATCTGTTTCTTGAAAAAAAAA
>LOEQ01001845.1:224944-235462 GCA_001685075.1 Bramus lutescens
GGCAGGAAGCCTGCATTACACAGCTAAACTGTGAGGCCCTGCACTGTGACAGGCAGACTGCATTCACCTTTTGAGTGCACACAACTTCACCCTACATAAAGCTCCTCTGCTCCTTAAAAACAAGTAAAAAAAAAAATATATATATATAAAAGGAGGGCAAGGCATTTGGCATCAGGACTTGGCTGCTGGCAGAGCCCCTGTGCCCATGGCTCCCCATCACTGTACTCTGAAACTAGTACCAACCCTGGAGCCACCAATATGACCATCAGGGTCTGCTGAGATGCAAGCAGGGTGCACTGAGGAAAGGGCAGGCAGAACTGCTACTGGCCGCCTTCCATGCCTGTCAGGAGTACCATATTCCTCACAGCTACACTGCAGCCCTCAGAGTGGTGAGCAAAAGCACAGAAGTGGAAGGCAAGCCAGCTCCAGGCTCAGATCGGACAGTCGAGGCTCAGACCAACTCTGGCCAATCTTTAGGCCAGGCTTTCTTTTTCATCTGCTGATCAGTAAGAGCTGAAATCAGGTCTGCTAGAGTCATGAAATCTGTAGCCCAGGACACAGGGACCACACCCAGCTCTCTCAGTTGACAGATAGCCTGCCTGAGCTCGCTGTTTGTGGGTGGGTGGGTGGCCTCACCTCCATCTTGGTCTGGATCCAGGGCCCCACCACATTGGCCTGGCTGGCAAACTGTCGGCGCAGGTGCTCATTGGACTGCTGTTTGCTCTGCTCTTCCAGGAGCGCATGGTCCCGCTTTGGCACCAGCTGCTGCACCTGTGGGGGATATGCAATAGCTGATGTCAGGTGGCAGCTTCCCCACCTGGCCAGTCCAGCCCTGCATGACCAGAGGGCCCTGGCCCACCTTCTCCCACTTGGAGTTGATGATCTGGGGGGTGACGGTGGTGTAGGGGTTACTGCCCGACAGTTTGATGTGGTTGCTCTCGGCAATCCTTTGGGCCTCCTTGTGGATGGCCAGTATGGCCTCACGCTCCCTGTCCGCATCTGGCAAGGTGGACTTGAACTGGTCATGGGCTGAGATGAGGCCCTAGAGGACAGATGGGAGTAAGGAGTGCAGCCTGCCCTCCTGAAGCTTTGAGGTAGGGGTGTCCCCTAGAGGGCGGGGTAGGGTACCTCAATCTCCTCAATGGTGTGGACAATGAACATGTCCTGCAGGTCCTCCATGGCACTCTCCATCCAGTTGTTGAAGGGTGCAGCCCGCTTGGCATACTCCAGGTGCAGCTGATCGATGGTCTCGAGCTGCTTCTCTGTTTTCTACAGTGTGCAAAGAGGGACAAACAGGGAAGGGAAAGCAGGTCAGCTAGACCTATAGATACCCAATATCCCCGAAGGGCATCAGGCTCCCTGGTGACAGGGCCCTCCTCACCTCCAAGGCTTCCCTGCGACTGTGAGTCAGGGAGCCTAGGGCATCCCACTGGTCGCAGATCTTCTGGCACCGTGTATTGACATTGTGGGAGTCATAGTAGTCCAGCTCACTGTGAAGTACACAGACTGCGATGAGCCTAGCTGGTGGGCAGGGCTACACATACACAACCCCATGTATCAGGCGACAGCAGCGAAGAACACCCTGTCCTGGACTAGACAGGGTTTCTCTGTAGCTTTGGAGCCTGTCCAGGAACTCGCTCTGTAGACCAGGCTGGCATTGAACTCAGAGATCTGCCTGCTCCTGCCTCCTGAGTGTTGGGATTAAAAGGCGTGGGCCACCGCTGCTTGGCTCCTTCCCCTACATTCTGAGTACTGGTATTAAAAGTGTGTACCACCACACCCAGTTCAACCTTGTGTGTGTAAGTCAGAGGACAACCTAGATTTGTTGCCTCCCTCCCACCTTGGGGTTTCTGCTGCTGGGCTGCATACTTCAGACTAACTGGCCTGAGAGCTTCTGGGAAATCAGGAGGCCAGGGTTACACAGCATCCAGCTTTTAGTAGATTCAGGGGTTTAAACTGAGGCTGTGAGGCTAATGTAGCACTGGCTCTCTTCAGCTTAGTTTTTGAGACAAGGTCTCTCACTGAACCCAGAGCTCATGGGACCCTCTTGTTTGATGCAGATTCTTATATGTACTCTGGGATACAAACGTGTGCTCATGCTTGTTTGACAAATACTTCACAAACTGAGCAATCTGACCATGTGTGCTCAAGGAGGCAGGTCAGAAGAGGGTACCAGATCTCACTACAGATTATGTGGTTGCTGGGAATTGAATTCAGAACCTCAGGGGGGAGGGCTGCTCAGGGAAAACAAAATGTGCATCTCTCTCTCCTTCCTCTAGAGCCATGTCTAAAATACTGTTTCTGGGAACTAATATCTGAAGAACAGGCTAACCCGGCCCTCCAAGTCTGTTTAGGGGCACCCCACTTGTGACTCTTATGAAAGTACCTCCATTGCTTTCCTTAGTTTGGACAAGTAGGTATCTGGAGGGTTAACACCATGTTACCAAAGTTATGGGTCCCAAGTTCAGCCTCTGGTATGCAAATGAGCACCCTGTAGCCCACAGTGGTAGGGATGAGGAACCAGCCCTGCTCCTATGGCCCCAATGGCACAGGTGGGAAGGCCCTGCAGTTTGTACAAGTCTGGGGTGACTAGTGGGTGGGGGTGTCTGTGGAAAGAGCAGCTCCAGCAAGGAGCTTATTTTGGAGCAGATGGCTATTTTAGGAGCTCCTCCAAGACCTGTGGATTTTCCATGAAGTAATGGGCTAGGCTCCCACTCCCTGGGCCCACTGCAATGGTATAATAAGGGCCCCATTCACTGGCTCCTGAGGCGCAGTGTACTGTATGCACAAATTTATCTGACTGGGGTGGAGTGGGGGGGGACAGCAGCCATTTGGAAACCCTTACAGTGAGTGTATTCTGAGCAGGAAAAACCGGGCAGGCAGAACAACAGGCTCACTGTACAGTGCTCCCCACATGGAGGAGGGGCCTGGAAAGCTACACCATGAGGCAGGTAGGGGAGAGGGACAAGCAACCAGAGACCATCCCTCTGCTGAAGAATCTAAGCCCCTTACTCTTTTCATTGGTGTTGAAATGTAAGGCTCTCCTGGCATATGTGAGGAGGCAGGGGTTGAGAACTGAGGGCAGAACTCTAAGCTGACGATGCCATAGGTGCACACATACTTGAGTTCCTGGGCAATTGCGGCAATCTGCTCCACGCGGTCCTGGTGTGCAGCAAGGTCACTCTCGAAGGCCTCGTGCTTGCGGATCAGAGCTTTGATATCTGACAAGGTGGCTGTCTCATAGTCTCGGTGCTTCAGCATGGCCTCCTTCCCTGCAGATGTGGCAGAGGGGCACCTGAACAACAGCCCGTCAGCCACAGAGCTATCCAGGACGAGAGGTGCAGCAATATGGCCACATCTATTACTCTAGAGGATGGAGCTTAGAAACTCTTGGAACCTTCTTCCTTGCTCCTCAAGGATCTCTAAGCCCAGCTATGTTCCATGAGGTTCTGTGCAGGCTTAGGGGATTCCTGGTGTGTATGGGTCTGAGAGAGACATTATCAGTGTAACTCCTGTGCTCTCAACAGCATCTCTTACTGGTGGGAGACACAGAGGGTAGGACAGTTGAAAAGTTAGGCACCCATTTGTGGAGGATGGAGACTGGGAGAAGTCCTTGGGCTTGCAGCCAGGCCCAGCAGATCAGGAAAGGGGTAGGAAGAATCTGGGCCTAGGAGCTGTGCCTGTACCAGCTCTTTGGAGGCTGCTCTCCTGGGTGGTGGTCCTATCCCAATCTTGTCACCACACCCACTTTCTCGGCACAGTGGGTGGGGCTGTTCAGACTCTTTGAAGGGAGAAACACTGTTATTAGTCCTGGAGCCAGGCTAATTACATGCCCAGAGCAAAAGCCCAAGCAGCCATGCTACTAAGTTAAGGGAGTATAGAGGACTGGGGGAAAAGCCAGCCAGGATGGCAGTCAGGACTCCACTTCTTCCTCAAGGAGCTTTGCTTCCAAGAGCCTCTGAGCCCACCCCCAGATCTGCTCTCAGAGTACCTGACAAGCAGCTGGCAGCCTTGGTCAATCTTTCATTTGTAAAACAGTGCCAGCAACAGCACCTATGTGGCTTTGAGCCATCCTGAATTTTAGTTAGGTGATGGTTAAGAATAGAAAGCAGAGTCAGTGCCACCCGTCTCAGCCACGCCCAGGCTCATCTGCCTAGCAACTGCCAAGCGCCCCAGGCCAGGGCTGGCACCAACAGGCAAGAGGTGGGCCTGGAAAACTGACTCCATAGGCCTGCCACCCCTGCCCCAGGCTGGAGGGCTTAACCACAAAGCAAGCTTGCAATTCCCTTCTCCAAACTGCTTTCTCCCAAGGGTGGGAATCAGAAATAGCAGCTGAGAAAAACTCAGGCCTCAGCTGTTTCATCAGGGAACTGGCAAGTGTGTCTTGCAGGGCACCCATGAGATGTACGTGAGACTCAGTTGTGTTTGGTTTTATTCCCAGGCGGTCACATCCCCCTGGGAAGCATCCACGTGAGCCCTGCCACTACTGAGCCCCTTCTCCCAGGGCAGGCTGCTGTAACTAGGACCTAACAGTGGAGAGGGGCTATAGATCAGCTGTCCTCAGGATTTTACAATGATTCAGAATACAGGCTGAGCTAAGAAGAGTGGGCACGTCTGCCTGGGGACTCAGGGCTGGTGGGAGGGATGGGTGGGTGTGTGAAGATGTCAACAGAGATTGGGCCTATCTGCAGCTAGGGCTCATTCCTAAATTCCTCCAGTGCAAGCCTACTCCCAAGTATTCCCAGAGGAGTCTCAGGAGTTACCATGTCCACAGCCTCATGAAACTAGCTGCCCACGGCTCTGGCAATCCTGAGCTGGTGAGAACCATGGGATAATCTAGAAAACGAGCTGGCAAGACATCTCAGAAAATGACAGCAGAAAATACCTTAGCTATGTGTGGGGCACAGGTGTTATGGCATTCCTTACATACTTAGGGGCCCTCACAAGAGAAGTATAAGCATATATGCCCGAGTCTTCTCTGGGCAGGGCTTACCCACTTGGGAAATGACAGTGCACAGGGCCAAGCACAGCTAAGTGACTCATATCCATAAGCATATGTGGGGTATTTTGTTTGGATTCTCAAGACAGGATCTAACACTGTAGTCTAGACTACTCTGGAGCCCTCTATATAGATAGCCCAGTGTGACCTTGACCTTCTGCCTCAGTTTCCCAAGTACAGAGATTACAAGCATGAGTTGCCACATCTGGCTGGACATGTATGTGTGTTGAATGAGTGAATAAATTGAATAAACGAGGGCCCCTGTTCCCTCCAACGTGCCATCATACCTCCTTGAAGGGGCACCACATGTGAGGCAGAAGGCATTGACCTAGCTTACCACGTCTGTATCTTACACCCTCTCCTTGGCAGAGAAGGGAAAGCTGGGCTGCTTTGGATACAGCAGGGCTTGAGTTCATGTGAGAGCAGGAGCAGGATGAATGCCATTTATGTGGGCTATGCAGTTGCCCAGTGTCTCCAGGGAGGGGTCTCAGCATCTGGCTACAGTTGGGGCTATATGCCGGCACAGGTGAGGCTCCCTGTGAAGCCTTGGTGGGACAGATGGAAAACCACACAGAGCAGCCAAGAAAGGGAAAATCAGAAGAGCAGTAGTGGCGGGGAGTGGGGGCGGGGAAAGGGAGGTTTCTTCTGGAGGGGTTTTTGTGTTTTAGCAACAAGATTGAACCCAGGGCCACCACTGAGTGACAGCTGCCTGTGAGTGAGGCATGGTGTGCCCTTTCTTCTCAACATTCATTTTCTGAGGCCTTTAGGTCTCCTGGGCATCTGGAATCTCAGTGATGGAGTGGGTCTCGACCAGAGGCCAAGGATGTGATGGAATTCTACATCCTGAGCCAGAAGCCAGGCAGCTGCAGGGCTGCTGGGAAGCAGGCTTTGGGACAGGGTGGTGACAGTGAGGGAGCGCCAGCTTCAGATCTGCCTGTAGAGCCAGAAGGCGGCTGGAGAGATAAGACTTATGCATTTGGGCCAAGGTCTGCAGCCAGGAGACCTTAGCAGATCCACATGGCAGGGACTAGGTGTGCACACCTGAGAGGAGAGCAGAGCAAGGGAGCATGGGACATGTACCATCAGTCCAGGCCTCATGGATGGAGGCCTTTTGCCGGAACTTCTCTGCCAGGTGGTCAAGTCGCTCCAGCCTGCGGATCTCATTCAGCAGCCATTCTTCATAGCCTTTTTCAGCCTGCTCCAGGTGCTGCCAGCCATTATTGATGTCCTGTGGGGCAGGAGAAGGAGAGCAGGGCTCTCATGAGGTGTTGGTGGGGAGGCCTACCTGAACCTCACCCTAAGTTCTGTCTGGGTGAGGTACATGGGTCAGCATGTAATAATGCTGTGTGTGTGTGGGGGGGGGAGACACATATATGTAGATACTCACAGAAGCCAGGAGATGGCTTTGAATCTCCAGGGGTAGGAATTATAGGTGGCTGTGAGCTGCCTCATGGATGTTGGAACTGAACTCAAACACTCTGCAAATGCCTAACTACTGACCTAGAAACATAAACATTGATTCTTCCAAGGAGACTACAAAAGGTGTCTTGCTGTCTCTCCTTTTATGGAGGATCTCAAGACACTTGTTAGTCGTGGTGTCCAGATTCAAATGGTCCACACAAACTGTGGTGTGGCTAGGGTAGTAGTGCAGAGAATTCTGCGTGTAAAAAACTAAGGAGAAACAGTGGGAAACGTGAAGCACCCCTTCACCATCCCTGCCCTAAAGGCTGATTTAAGATGATGCTAGCCAAGCATTGTGATGCCCCGGGCCCTGTGGGAAGGGGGTAAACTCACTGAGACCATCCTGCCCTCAGAGGGCATGAAGGCTGGCCGGTTGCTGAGACGGAGTTTCGTCTGCAGTGTGTTGAAGTTGATCTCTAGCTGGCACTTCTCCTGCACCTTGGGGGGCTTGTGAACACGCCGATAGTCTCGGAAGTCCTCTAGCTTCTGCTGCATCTCCTGGATGGTTTTCTGAGGTACACGGTCCTCCAGCCAGGGGATGGTGCGCCGGATCCACTCCAGAAGCTGTGGGCCCGTAGGAAGACATGGTGGCCATTGCAGAGGTGCTCAGAGTGCTGATGCGGCCTCCCCTCAGCTTACAGGGTCCTCAGGGCCAACTTACTACTTCTGCTGGGACCCTACAGCACAGAGCTCTGGGAATATGATGCTACTGGAGCACTGGGATGACTCAACTTCCTGTTCATGCCTTTGCTCCCTTGCCCAGATTGAAGTGGGTAGTTCCAATCTACTGTCCCTTCCCAGAAGACCCCCTTCCATTCACTGACATAGGACTTGTGACTGCTGGCCTCACTGACCACAGCTGTATTGACTCTTGGTCTGCCTGGGTTTAGGGCGGTAGCTGACACAATAGTAAGGGCCTACAGTGTGTTTGCTTCAGTTAGGTGGCCAGTATATACACAAGGACTGTCACTGAAAAATAGAAAACTTAAAGAACAAAAAACAAACAAACAAAAAACCAAACCAAACATATTCTTATGACCTACTCTGATCTTTGACAGGGTGAGGAAGAATACCAACAAGCCAACAGACTGGGCCATCAAAAATAATCCAGAACAGAGAAGTCAGTTATTATCAGCACAGATAAGGACAGAGTGGCTTCTCAGTGGCAAAGACAAAGCCAAGAACAGAGGCATTGGGCTGGTGAATGGCACCCAAGAACGTGACTTCCACCTTGTCTTGGGAATGACAGTGGCCCACTTTTTTTTATTTTTTATTTTTGCCTTTTGTTCTATCAGATCCGACTGGAACCAGGGCTTTGTGCGTGTTAAACAAGAGCCCAACAACCAACCACATCCTAGCCCTAGCCCCACCAGTATCAAATCCTCAACTGGGCATAGCTAGCCACTTTGGGTTGTTGACTGCTGAACATCCTTCAAGTTTTCCCAGTCCTTGCAACCTTAAAGCCTGAGATGAGGACACGCTTAGAGCATGAGTGCTTGCCTAGCATACATGAGGACCCATGTTTGACATCCGGCACCTCAAACCAGTAACCCTGAAGTCCTCAGGTCTAGGAATCATGTTTCTAAGAATAGACATGCTCTTTGGAAACAGAAACTGAACATCTCGATAGGAATCCAAGCTCTGGACTCAAACATGGTGACTGCCACCGAAAATCCTGCACTCCATGATTTCTAGGTCTCACAGCACACTACATGTGTTTTCACAACAGAGTAGAGTTTGTTACTCCAGTGCATGAGAGGTTGGGGCAGGGGAGCAGACTGTGCTACATAAAACTACATTTACTCCTCCTGCCTTCCTGAATACCCCAGGCCAACCCCCCCCCCAATTCTAAACCTTCATTTTTTAATTTGATGTGTATGGGTATTTTGCTTGCATGTATGTTTATGTGCCACTGGCCCCCAAAGGCCAGGAACTGAACTCAAGTCCTCTGGAACAGCAATAATTACTCCCCAGCCTTCCCTGCCTATATTCACTCTGGTGGGACCTGGAGCGCACACTCACATCACTGGCCAGACGCTCATAATCTTCCATCAGATGTTCATTCTCTTGGTTCACAGCCAGCACCTTGCAGATCCGGTTGGCAGCAGTCTCAGCCTGGGATGAGGAAGAACATGGTCAGGGCTGCATGAGGCTGCAGACTCTCCCTCCTACAAGCAGGTCCCTTGAAAGCAGCTTGTCCAAGACCCACAGAGAACTCCTCAAAGGTGGAAAGGAGAGAAAGTGTTGTCCAGTAAGATGATGGCCTTGAGCAGCCATGTCCTCAGGGGCCTTGTTGCAGAAGGGTGGCAAGCCCTTGCTTAAAACCAAGCCTCTAGTGTCCAGGAATGGGTAGAGCTAAGAACTAGAAAGAGTCTCCTCTTGAATGGGAGCATGACTGGAGGTGGGGGTGCTGGTACCGTGGAGTCCCTCTGGACAGTGCATGCTCTACCCCTCTGGCTCCTACTCAAGTGCAGCTGACTACAGAAACTCATACAAGTACGTCATGATTTGAGGGGCAGAAGGAAGCATAGAGAGGGTAGAGACACAGAGCTGGTCCCTGGTCTCAAACTCTAGAAACCTGGGTGAGGGGAAAGTGCCACACAGGAGAAGGGAGGCAGGTACCTTTCAGGCAGCACAGAAAAGGTCCAAGAAGAGTTGGAACAGCAACAGAACAGGAACAGAAATAGTGAGGAGGGTCTACAGAGTGATGAGGAAAACAGAGGCTCGGGAGCCAGCTCCAGGCCCAGTGCGCTTTCCCATACACACGTGGCACAAGGATAGGTAGGGACTGACAGAGCAGTCACAGGCGGTGTTAATTTAGGTGTACACGCACGCCACAGGCTATGCTGCAGGAAGCACCAGGACTAACACCATGACTTGTTCCGAGGTGAGACTCACAAGGGCCTATGCTGGAGGTGCTGCTGGGGTCAGCTTCTTCTGACCCTAACCAAGCATACCACTTACTGCTGGTACCCCAAGCTCTAGTCTCTTCTGCTGCTGGGGTGCTGTCAGCCAGCTGTTCTGCTTCATTGCTGGCTGGGCTTGGGACATTTTAGGTGCTCAGGACTGATAAATTTGAGTGTGTAAAGGAAGAACGAATGCTTTGGTGACCACATACAGGGAAGATAGCACTCTTGTGCTAAGCCTAAATTCACCCATAAAACACTTTTTGAGGAGAATGAATTGACCTCTGGGGAAATGACAGCAACAGTAAAAGGCACTAGGTGTCCTGAGGGTACATTCTTTGATGAGAAAATTAATCTAGCAGAATTCCCCACTTTCCTCCCTGCACGACTAGGCTGACATCTATCTTAGAGGGTATGCCAAACACAGCTTTCTGAGCTCAGATGTCCCCAAACTTGCAACTGCTCTGCCCTGGACTCTTCTGCCAGTAACTAATCAACTACTCCCTCTACCAGGCCCAAGGTCAGCTCCAGGTGTGGGGGCATTTCAGACAGAAGGAAAAGCACTCACGACATGAGGCTAGGGGCCCGTGGGTGTGTCCAATGGTAGCCATGCTGTTAATTGGAGCTGTACTACTTACTCTCACTCAGTCTTTCTTACCAGCATGTGGGGGAGATGGGGCACATCCTCCCTCCCCGTGTCCGTCAGCAAAACAGATACAAAACCTAACCCATGCTGGGCAGGTGGGAAAGGGGCTCTGAAAACTGGCCATTTGGGGAGGGGTCTGGAAAGAACTGGGCAGCCTTGCTGTTTAGGCCTGAAGCTCATTATTTTATGCCTAGGAAAATCCTGTGAGGGGCGATAGGATTCTCACCTTATAAATGAGAAACTGAGGTAAAGTAGCCTGTGCAAGATCATGTGCCAAGAGGTGGCAAAGCAGGGTCAGGCCAGACTGTCCACAGTGAGGCACTCACTGCATATAACAGTCTAAGAAGGCAATCTACAGGGCTCTGTGGTTAAGAGTACCAGCTGCTCTCCCAGAAAATCAGGGGTTCAATTCCAAGCATCCACATGGCAGCTCACAACTGTCTGTAACTCCAGTTCCAAGGAATCTGACACCCTTATACAGACATACTTGCAGGCAGCAAAAAAAA
>LOEQ01001845.1:235503-267111 GCA_001685075.1 Bramus lutescens
AAAAAAATGTTTTAAAAAAAGGCGGTCTAGAGAAGACAACAGGTACAGTGTCTGAGCCTCAGTTTCCTTTCCTTGGAGAGGGCCCAGAGAAGCAAATGTTCCCCAAACAAGCACCTACCCCTCCTTAGCTCCCGGACCACTAAAATGATGCTGTTGTCCAAGCCACTTTTCTAGATCAGGAGGGCATAGAAGTGCCCAGCCTTCTACATAGAAACCTGAGTCCCTGACAGGAGCCAGGGGTTGGTGTGAGGTCAGGAGACCTCAGGGAGACACAGGGCAGAATAGACAAGTTGACCTGTCCGGCACACACAGGCCCCAGAACCAGCCTGCTCTCAGAAGTCTCCTGTGCAACTGGGAAGGAATGTTTTCTGAAAGGAGATTCACCAGGCAGGTAGTCCTGAAGCAGAGGTAGTGACAAGCAAGGGGTCATGCCCCAGCTTTATTATCCATAGTGATATCGGGCTTCTGTTTCCCTGTCTGTGGTTAGAGCTATGTCACCAGCTCCCAAAGGTGGCTATGCTCAAATGTAAGAATGTCTGAGGCTTTGGGACAGACACAGCCTGAGGCTGGTCAGCCAGGGCTCTGCCCAGGTACCTGTGGACCGACACTGCTGACTTGAGCGACAGAAGGGTCCTCCCACCCTGGCTCACCTTCTGGGCCCCAGAGAAAGCGTGGTAGAAGCAGGACACGTAAGTCATGATGGCCTTCTCATCTGGCCTCAGAGTGCCCACAATATCTGCGCAGAGAGAGAGAGAGAGAGAGAGAGAGAGAGAGAGAGAGAGAGAGAGAGAAAGAGAGACAGAAGAGAGTGAAAGACGCAGGAGGGAGGTGGTGGCCAGCCGGCCCAAGGCTCATGCAGGAAGAATAGTGCTTGCTCTGGACTGGAAGCCAGTGGAGCTCAGGTCTGGGGGATATTGTGCTGCCAATGTGTGCAGAAGGGCTATTTTTTGAAACCTGAGTAGAAAGAATTGGGTCACCTGAACTACCAACCATTTTTGCATAAACTCCTAATGATGTTGGGCACCCGGGAGGTAGAGGCAGGAAGAGTTAAAGTTTGAGGCCAATCAGAAGCTACAGAGTAAAATTCTGCCTCAAAGAGTCAGGCAGTGTCACACACTGGCAATCTTGATAAGAAAATCACTGAGCGTTCAAGGTCAGCCTGGTCTACAGAGAAAATCCTCCTAGGATTCCAGGACACCAGGAGCTACATCAAAAGACACTATCTTGAAAAAAAGAAAAAAGAAAACAGGCCAGGCAATGGTGGCGCATGCCTTTAATCCCAGCACTTGGGAGGCAGAGGCAGGTGGATCTCTGTGAGTTCAAGGCAGCCTGGTCTACAGTGTTAGTTCCAGGACAGCCAGGGCTAAACAGAGAAACTGTACTGAAAAATAATCAAAAAAAAAAAANAAAAAAAAAAAATCAACAACAAACCCCCAAATGGTGGCACTTGCTAACACTTGGGAGGTGGACAAAAAGAGTATCAGGACTTTTTACAGATGGCTGAGCTATGTGAGGCCCTGTCTCAAAAACAAAACAACAACAAAACAATAAAACCCCAAAAACAAACAAAAAAGAAAACTGGAGAGATTGCTCAGCAGTTAAAAACTAGCTGCTCTTCCAGAAGACTTGTGGTTCAATTCCCAGCACCCACATCCATCCAGCTCACAACCACCTGTAACTCTAGTTCCAGGGGATCCAACACCTGGCCTCCCTTGGCAGCAGGTACACGTGGTACACAGATACATATGCAAGCAAAATACACACACAAAATGAAAATAAATCCCTGCCCTCCCCCAAAGAGAACCCTAGGCAAAGGTCTCCCAAGGCCCTAGAGTGATGCACAATTACCTACAACTAGCTGCCTTTTGCTACTCTGCTTGCCTTAGTCTCCCCAGGTATCGCCTCCACACTCGCCTCACCCTGCCTGTGCAGTCTCTGCTTCTGGTGAAGCCCCTTTCCAGCTGATAGACCCAGCCGCCTCTACCACATCACCCTGTCCCCTGGCCTCCATTGACTCCATCACATCAAATGACCTGTCTGTCTCATCTACTAGGAAGCAAGCTTCTCTGAAGCAGGAATCTGCCTGTGTCATCACTGCCTGAACAGAGCCTAGTATACAGTAGGCACTCCATCGACTGAGCAAGGACTAGATAGGTGGCAACGTCCAGGACTGAGGGAGCTGGCTTCTAGTCCAAGAAAGGTCACTGTTGTCTGCAAGAGAAATGAAGTGAGCATGGGAGGCGAAAGGCAGAAGCGGCATTGGGCAGTGGCAGCGAGGAGGGCTGCCTGGCCCTGCCCGGTACCTTCTGCGCTCCTGAAAAGGCATGGTAGAAGCTGGATACATATGTCATTATGGCCTTCTCGTCGGGCCGGGCTGTGTTCACGATGTCTGTAAGTGAACAACAAGGGTTAAAGGGCCCAAGCATAGGTGAGGCTACTTGTTAGGACCCCACAGGTCCCCAAAGTCACAACTAAGCCAGGGGAAAGACCCTCTAAGCTGATTCAACGCCAGTTAGGCTGAGCTACACCCTAACCTCCCCCCATGGTCTCAGAAAAGGCCAAAGCTGTGGGAACTGAACTGGAATGAAGCCACTTCCTTTCTCTGAGAATGGCCTCAAGGGGCAACAGGACAGTGAACTCCAAGGGCCACCAGAAGCCAGAGGCGTGGGTCTTGGCTGGAAAATGGAGCAAAGAGCCGGAAAAGGAAAAAACAACATTCCACTTTGGCAGGCTCCAGACCCCAAGTCTTCAGTTGGTCAGGAGAGGCCCAGGTCATTCGTAGGAAGCCAGGGGTCAGCCTCTTCAGCCACCTTGCCCCTCTGCGAGTCTAGACAGTCCGCGATCCCAGAAAACTGACTATTTAATCACCATCCTTTTCCCCTTTTCTGCCATTCTGGATGCATCAGGCCAACTCTGGCTCATGTTACCTACCACCTTGGGTTCACACGACCTTTCTCTCTGGCTCAGTTAGATCCCCGAGGTTTGCCCTAGGCTTGATGAGTTGCAGAGCCCAGCCAAAGCTAGGCCCAGACAGATGAGGTCCCAGGAACATAGGGAGGTGCTCACCCTCAGCATCCAGCATCTTGGGGATATCAAGGTATTTTTCAGCCACTTCAAAAGCATTGTTCAGGTTGGTGACTGGATCATCCTGGGGGAGCAAGGATGGAGAATTCCATCAGGAGCAGAACCCAGATAAATGTAAAAGGCAAGGGGCTGGCCTGAGACAGGAGAGCCCCGAGGAGCAGGGTTGGAAAGTGCCTTAGGAATTCTCATCCCTGTGTGCTAGCTATACAGGGAGAAAGGCTTCCTCTCAGTCAATCCCTGTGTTCTAAGCCCTGCAGGTGAGGTCCAGGCTTGGGAGTAGAACACCCCAGTGCCTGTGCAGGACCCCTCTGCTGCAGGAACAGCTAGGGCTGCTCAACAAGCCTGATCTGCTTCACTCCCCTCACTACTTCTCAGTCTCAGCAGAACCCCTGCTCCCGCCACACCCAAGCAGGCTGCAGGTACTCCCCAATGTTCCTAACTGCATTCTCTTGGTCTCCAGGCCCCTTCTCCAACAAGAGCAGCTCAGGGTACCAACATGATGCAGCAGTTATCTGGCTGCTTTGGACATGGTTCCCTGCCTTTTCCAGGAGATCAGGCTTTCAGCTTTGTGTAAGAAAATAAGAGCAAGATTGCACTGGAAATGGTGGCCACCTGGAAGGTTTGAAGCTCCTTCTTTCCTCCCCCAGACAGAAGAATGCTTCTAGAATCCAAAAGGTCAATAAAGGGGATCAAAGGTCAAGCAAGACAGGACCTAAATCAGTCCAGCCAGTTGTAATGCCAATGAAGGGAGATGGACAGTGCCCACCTAGGGTGTCTAGGAGGTGAGCGTCAGCAATGGGCAGCCCTTGGGGATAGGAACCAGGGACACTTACCTTCCTCAGTTTGTCATACTCAATCAGCTCAGGTCTGTGCCGGTGGATGAGGGCATTGAAGGCCAGACCATCCTTCCAGCTATAAGAGAAGGCAAAGGTTATGAGCTGGGTCCTTGCTACCCTGGGAGTCCCGCTCACCCCTGTGAGTCTACAGCAATGACTAATTCCCATAAACAGAAGGCTCAGTGTGCAGCAGGCACTGCAGCGACACAGTATGCCAGGATTGAGCACAACCTCAGAAGCCAGACAGTCTGGGGTAAAGCACCGACAATGTGACTTTGAACAAATCACAGAACTGCTTCCTCAGTTTTCAAGCCTATAAAGTGGGGATAGTGGCAGCAGCTATCTCAGAGCTGCTACGAAGATTAAATTAATGCTTTCACAGAACCTTACATGGGTCACGTACTAGATTGTTTGCTCATCAGTGAGATGGCCTAAGCAGCCTAGCACTGCATACAAGGGCTCATCAAACAGGATAGGCCTGCACCAAGGGACAGCTCACTATGGAAGGTGGGTGGGATCCTGAACCCTGGCTGACCCAATCATGGAAGCACAGGCCAGGGGTTTGCAAAGTGCCTGGGAGTTGGATGGACTGAAGTTCTCTAGAGTAAAATGATCACTACAAAGTCACAGGCTAGATTAGGTACATTCTCTTCCCCAAGATCCTGTTAGGATTGGTTCCTTCCAGGATGGATTTCTCTTATCACCTGCTCAGAATGGCTCTCCTACTTACTTCCCATTGCCTCACTGTTTGAAACGAAACGAGCAGCCCAACCGAGCAGCCCAACCGTTTGTATTTGGGTTGCTTACTGGTCCTCTGTTGGAAGGCAGGTGAACCTTGCAGCGAGTCATTGCTGTGTCCTATAGATACCTACTGACTCAAGGGGCCAAACAGTGAGGTCAACTGCAGGCAGCAGAACCACCAAGGGAAACCATGTGCTTTGAAGGACAGAGCACAACAAGCAAGGTCCTGACATCAGCATGGGGGCCCCCAGAGAGGCCGCAGGATCCTGTGGATCCTGTCCCAGAGGCTTAGGTAAAGTCATGCATTGAATGAGTCTAAGTTCAGGAGTACCCCAAGCAGACAACTGCCTCCTGCTGCTCTGGTCTCACATGGCACAAACTCTGTATACCTCAGTTTATAGTAATTGCACCCTATCCTGACTCCCTCACCCCAGGAACAGCAGATCCCTTGGCGGGCTGAGTTTTGCTCACCTTAGCAGATGGAGGGCACATTCTCTTAAGTTAAACACAATAGCAATCTACGCACTGGTCCCTCTTGCAAAGCCCCAAAAGCCCGTGGCCTCTGAGAGCAATCTTGCTTGAGGAAGAAGTACAGGAGATCCTGCAGCTTTTTAAAAAACTTCTGTCTGAACAGACTTTCCAATGAGCACACAGGGGCCTAACAGGGACTTGCTGAGGATTGCTATATCACAGACCAGGATGGAAACATAAGGAAACACCTGGATCCCAGGAAAGACAAGTTGCTGTCAGGTACCTACCTGATATGGAAGTTCTGGACGTTGACGTTTTTATAAGGGGCTGTTTTTCTCTGGCACCAGAGGAGGAGCCCTTCTTTGGCAGAGGTCTCTGCAAAGCATACAACAACAGAAAGATAAGATCAAAATTAAACCACAGAATAGGGCTCAAGCTGAACAGGCCTTTAGCCTCAGGTCTGGGACAAACAAAATCTCAGGGAAAGGACAGCAGGCATCATAACAGCAGCAGCAAAGGCAGCCACTCCCATTCTGGATGTGGATAGATTTCTGCCCATCCAACTGCCAGTACACAGAGCCCAGCTCCAAGAAGCCTTGTCACTGGGGTTACTCCAGAGAGGGGCAAGGATAGGATCTGAACCTGCTCCCAGTCCCTGACTAGGCTATGATCAGTCACTAGGCCACATGGTGCCTGAGTCCTGGAGACTAGCCTCAGGCTGTTTCCAATAAGTCCCTGGAAGCCATCTTTTTCTTGTGGGAGTCCTATGGAGACAGGAACACATTTATGGGGTCACCATACTGACCCAGCACCCAGAAGTCCCACCATTCACTGGCCTCATGGTTTTTCTCATTCTGTGGTGCACATAAAGGCTAGTTGGAAGTGGCAAAATTCCTGGATGGCCTAAGCAGGCCAAGACGCAGACCCTCAATGGGTATGTTGAGCAGAAAGAGAAGAAGCCAAGCCCAACTCCACCTGTGTTTGTTCTGTGTACAACAGTGCCAGTCATTCTGGTCTACTTCATGAGGAGAACGGGGGTTGGTTCAATAACTGGAGGTCACAGAGCACGAGTGTCCTGGGGTGACCTGGGACCAAGAAGGGCTCGGCTGTGGGAGAGATGGGCCCCAAGCAAGCATGGAAGCATGGAGAGAAAACTGGGAGTTCTTTCTTAATTCACCCATCCTAGAGAGTGAAGAGGCAGCTCTCTGCCACGGTTTACCTTCCACGGAGATGTCTTGGATGGCGAAGCGGAGGATGATGGTCCAGATCATTCCCAAGGTCATCTTTGCATTGCCATCCACAATCTCTGCACATGGGACAGAAGGCAGGGGCAGAGAAGGCTGCTGATGAGCATCAGGCTCCTTACCTCACCCCAGGACTAAGTAGGTCTTTACTCAACCCACTGGCTATACTATCTATCACCTAAGGACCAGCCACTTCCTTTCTAATCCCCTTGCCACCATGCACATGATCTCCTGCACAACTAGACAGTGCTGTCTTCTAGTGGGTCTACAGCCTGTATCTATGCACAGTAGGGGTCCCTATTTAAAACATGAATACAGCAGACAGAATTAGGAAAGCATTCTACCACTTGAGCTCTAGGGAAGACAGGAAAATGGAATGTCTGTCCTGTTTTCCCAGGATTCCCAGTTGGAGATCCAGATACCAAGCAGGGCTACTTGTCCTATTACTGCATGGGACCAAAAAGCTCTTATCAGAAAAGCTAAGCTAAGCTTTAAGAGGGCTGGGTTCCTTCAGTCAAGGGACATGCCCTACCCCACAGCTGACACAGGTATAGGTTGGGCAGAGTTCTGGGAAGAAGAGGCATGATATATCCACCAGGTGCTTCAGTGACCTACAGCTAGCTGTGCTTCAAACTGGTCCTCATAATCCTGAGGAAGAAGTCATGTTCCTCGATTGTCAGACTATTTAAGGGGCCAGGGACAGCGTTCTTAAGCATTTTCCATGAAGCTGCCCTGTACCCTTGTCTAGGCATGTGACAGTCATAGGGATTGGGACAGAATCACTAAGGGCTTCAAGAGGACGGAAACATTTGAAGACAGAGCCTTTTCCCCAAATGAAGTGGGGACTGGAAGGCAAGTGGGTCCTTCCTTCACCCCTCTGTGTTTACAGACAAGCCTCTGAGCAAAACAAACGCAGCTGTGAGAGCACAGGGCTGGAGCGGAGCCCGGAGCAAAGATCCATGAGAGGACAGAAAATCTCTGGGCCTTACTGAATGTTGGGGTTTGGGCTTTTTAAACAAACACCAACCACCTCTACTGTGCCATGCAAGGTTTGGCACTCCTTTCCAGATGTCCCAGGCTGGCGCAGGGCCTTGGAACTCAGAGGTACACATTCTAGCCTAAAGTCCTGGCCAAATTCTCAGTCCTATCATTAACGGCAATTAGTTTTCTTGTTTTTCTAAAAGCTAGAACGACATGGATGTCAGGGAAAGAAACTCTGCTTTGACTAATGAGCAGAGCTGGGGGCCCAGGCTGCTGGCAGCCTCTGGGCTACATGGGTCTTGCTTCATCTAAAGGTGCCTGGGCCCTGAGGAGCTGCTGTTCTAGAGTGGGCTGGCCTGGGGTTGGTGGCACAGATTTGGGAGTCCATTCAGGAGGGGGTATCTAGGCCGTCAAAGCCTCAAGGCTGACTTTTGACCTCGGACATCCTGTACCAACACCCTGCTCAGGTTGTTTGCTCCCTTCTCTCCTTGTATTTCCTTCTCCCCATATGGACTAGGCAGAGATGCTCTTGGCAGACAGAAACCAGGTCATGTACAGAGGGTCTAATTCATAAGGATTCTTCCTCACCCCTAGTGCATACTAGCTTTTCCTTACGGATGCAGAGGCTGAGGATCCTTCATGCTATCAAAGGCAGTAGCCGCTGCTGCTCACTGCTGAGAAGGCACTGGGGTTGGAAGTGCAAAGCTTTCTGCACTTAGCACAAAGAAGCTCTGCCTGGGAGTACAGCTGCCTGGACACCCATCCCTGCTCACCTTCTGCCCCAATGGACACTAGCTTGACTCCCTTGCTGGCGATGAAGTCCAGGGCTTTGTTCACATTGTTGATCTTGTGCACCCGCATCTTCCCCCGCTCTGGCTTAGGCAATCGCTCTCCTGGGAAGACAGGTGATGAGGGTCTTTATAGCTGACCAAGACACTCCGGCCTTCCACACAGGCTGAAGCTCCTCCCGGTAGCAAGAGGGTAGTGGCAGTACCTGACAGGACAGGGTACAATGTGGGCTGCCCTGAGCCTCACCTGAAATGACCTCCAGGAGAAGCATGAGTTTGAGCCCATCCCGGAAGTCCTCATCAATGTTCTCAATCTGAGTGCCAGCCTTCCGCAGGTGGGAGTTGCACCAGGCTGTGAAGGTCTAGGGAAGAGAACAGAGAGGGGATGGTAGGTGAACAAGCGTCAGGGTTTCCACCAGCAGTACTGACCCTGAAGCCACCTTCTACACACATCAGGACTTAAGACAGGGTCTCATATAGCTCAGGCTGGCCTCAAACTCATAGCCCTTCTGCCTCCAACTCCCAAATACTGAGATTATAAAAGTTTGGCACCACATCCAGCTACATAAATTTTCTTCCTGGTCTTAAAAGTGATCCAGGCAGGCAGTTAAAGAGGGCACTGAAAGCTGGGCAGCGATGGCACACGCCTTTAATCCCAGTATTCTAGAGGCAGACAGGTGGATCTTGGTGAGTTCAAGGATCCAAAGCTACTGAGAAATCTTGTCTTGAACCCCACCCTGCAAAAAAGAGGACACTGAAGCCTATGGTAAACGTGCCAGCCACAAAACCACGTGGAGAATAACTTATATGTGGACCTCAATGCCAAGACTACAGAAAGTGTCACTGCCTGGTGTGCCTGACTGGTAGGCTCTGGATGCTACAAACAGGCCTAGGAGCATAGGACCTCACTCCCAGGCAGACACTGGTTCAGGGGGGCTTTCTTTACCTGGCACCTTGCTGAAGGAGAACCTCGGTTATGGCCTTCCTATTGCTGTCAGATACGAGGGTGAACAAAGCAATCCACGAATCAAGACACACTGGCCTTTCTCGGAGGTGACATAAGGTCGCCTGGCAGCCAAGCCCTCCCATTTAAAGTCCAATTTTGTCCCACAGTTTGCTGTCTCGCAGGTCAAATACCTGGCCTCTCTATATGGCCCATTCTTACAAATCTTGGAAACTGGATGTGCCTTTGGGGTGATAAGGTAAGTGGAAGGCAGCCACATCTGAGGAGTTTCTGAAGATGGGCAGAAGGTGAAAGCACATGTTCTGGGATGGAAAGCCACAATACTGCAAGCAGTGGCAGAACACCCAAGTGCAGGGCCACTTGGCACCTGCAAGCTGGAGCGTGTTGTCTGCCACAGAAGCGACTCACATCAGTTAATGCCAACAAGCCTAGGCGTCCTCTGGGGAAACTGGCCCTCGCCCTCCCACAGCACGGTCTGGGAAAATCCAAGCCTCTGCTTCTCCTAGGAGCCCCCAGAACAGAAACAGGCAACCTGCCAGGAACATGCAAGAGCACATTCCATGCCTGGGGTGTAAGCAAAGGCCACACGGGGTGCCAGGGCTTCCATGGAGCCTCTGGCCAAGTATCATGTGTTTTGACAACTGCCGTCAGGCCTGCTCATTCAGAGACTCCACACAAGGCACCTCCCAGACAAAGATGCTGTCTAATTAATACATCAACCTACAACGAGGACTCAACAAACGGGCAAAACTCAACCACCAACCTCTGCTGCCATGCAGGGTTCCTTGCCTGGGAGACAGAGAGACCCCTCCTGGTTGCACACTGCTATTTCTCAACTAACCATGCCTCTGCCTACTTTGTGGCCTGGCAATAGAACCATCACTTACCCATCACTCAAAATGCAACCCATGTGGGTGTGTTGGTACATGCTTATTAATTCTAGCAATCAGGAAGCTGAGGCAGGAAGATCATAGTTTGAGGACAAACTGAGGTACTCAGACAAGCACTCTGTGCAGTGGGCATCAGAGCACCTCTCTCGGTCTCCATCCCCAGTGGCATGCTTCTCCAGGGGAGGGACCCCAGAGCAGGTTCCCATCTAGCTGTTTGTGGACACCCTCCCCCGTGTAGCCCCATTTCCCTTACTTTCTCCTGGTAGCTCTGAATACAGACAAACCAGGTTTAGACCTGGCTATAATTCTCTGAGCCAAGTTTCCCAACCTTTCCTAACATCCATTTCCTTTCCTGTAAGGTGGCAATGAAGATGCCACTGGGGCTGTCATGTACTAAGGGCACAACAATGTCAACATCTCCTCCAAGTGCTTGTTTTGTGTTCTGCTCCCCCAGGACTGCAGGCACAGACCATGGTGCTCCTCAAGCAGCATTTTCTACCCACTTCCCTATCTTTATTTTTTCCTCTTTTTTNTAGGGGTAGGGGCTACCCTCTCTTTCACTATGTAGCCGAGGTCAGCTTTGAATTCTTTTAATTTTGAAGGTTGAAAGAGGGCACTGAATTCCAGGGACTAGAATCACACACAGTTGTGAGCTCCATGTGGGAGCTGGAGACCGAACGCAGGTCCTGAGAACAGTCAGTGCTCTTCGCTTTTCCGCCATCCCTCCCGCCTTAGCTCTCAACTCCTGATCTTCCTGCCTCCACCTCCCACATACTAGGATGACAGGTGTAAACTACCATGGCCTTTTTGTTTATCTTACTGGGCTCTAGCAGGCACACAGCCCACTCTGCCCACACGTGAACTCTCTCAGCCTTCTTGTCTGAAACAGACTGGGCAAGTACGGCAGTCAGAGGATGAACTGGGGGGATAGAAGTGCCTGCCTAGTATATTAAAGGCCTTGTGTTCCATCCATAACCCTGCTGATTATAAAGTAACATGGTCCAGAGTACAGTAGCAGGCAGGGTTGAGCATGCTGGGTCTCTGCACTTGATGTGTGTGAAAGATATGGACAGACCACAAAGTGACCAAGTCACATCTGAAGGCCTGAGCATATAGGGCAGCTCCCTGGTACTCTGATACTGCTCTGAGCCCAGAGCACGAGTCTGCTGCCCAGGTCTACATGGGTTCCTCCAGCATGCTGTGGGAGGAGCAGAGAAGAGAATCTCAATGCCAGCTTCTTGGGTGTTCTGTGCAACTGACTTCCCCCAGTGCAGCTTGTCTCCTGTCCTGTAAGACAGATTGATCAGAACCCACCTCCTGTAGTTGCTCTAAGGATTAACTGTGGGGAAAGGCACGTTGAGCATCTGTCGCGGGCCCTGGCAGATATTCAGTGCCAGATGAATCATGCACTCTGATGGTTCACTCCTAACCAATCCCCAGGAAGTGTAGGATGCTCTCCCTCTGTATAGGTCCGCAGCCCACTCCTGCAGTTTTAGAGGAGAAATGAGATTGCAGGAGACGATGATAAATCCCACTAGCCAGGTGTAGGCCACCTGTGCTCACAGGGGCTGCCACACCACTTGCCCTTGAAACACACCTGTCTTTACTCATCTGCTCTGGGCAGTAAACGAGGTAGTCTTCCTCTGCTACTGAGGTAAACTGCCATAACCTTGGGTGAATGAGAAAGCTGAATGGAGACTGTAATCTCTGCTAAGATGAGGATTAAAAAGAGTGATGCGAACCAGCCATTTAGCCCTGGGCCTGGCACATGAGGTTCTCAATGTTGTACACATGCCAAAGGCCTATTCTGATGAGTGGTGGCTGTGCCACGGGCATCTGTCTTTCTGCCTGCAGAAAACAGAGCAAGTGCCAGGAGGGCATTCACTTAGCAAGAGGATAGGGAGGTTCCAGGGATTTCTGCTGATGTGTGGCTCTCCTGTCCTGAGCTAAGAGCAAGAACAGTGCACACACAGGAAGCCACATGGGGGACAAGCGACTGCAGTCACCACTGCTCCATGCAATAAGACTAGCAAGGGGGTGGTAGGGTTGGAAAGGACATTAAAAATTCATAGCTTTTTATACTTGGTTACAAAAATAACCCTCTGCTCAGATTCCCTTTCTCTCCCCAGTACAGACCAGCACTGTTTTGTGGGTGACACAGAGGGTGGTTTCTATAGCTAGAGGCCCCAATCCATGTGCCCACCCAAGCTTCCTCTACTATGCACAATTCCCAGGCCTGCTTGCAACAAGCCAGGTGCCTGGACTCTTCCATCTGCTAAGTGTCTCCAGGTCAGGCCTGTGGAGTGCCTAGCAGGAACAAAACCCTGACAGAGAAGATGGACATGGAGGCTTTAATCACAAGGCTCAAGTGGATCTCTGGGGGTCTGAGGCCAGCCTGGACTACACAGAGTTCCAAGACAGCTAGAGCTATGTAGAGAGACCTTGTCTCAAAACCCAACCAAATAAAAAACAAAAACAAACCAAAAACCCAACAATACCTGATAGAAGCTGAGCTGACATACCCCAACCCCAAGCAGAGCCAACAACGACCAATCCAGTCACATTCCACATCAAACACACCTTAGAGAGGGGAACATGAACAACAGCATATGAATCACACCAGTCACTGTCAGCACCACCCCACAGGCCTGTTGCATACTAGCATCTCTGTGCTGTTGTCTGACAGGAGAGGAAATGGAGAGCCTAAAGCTGAGGCAGCTGCCCACACCAGTCATAACCACCAACCTGAACTTGCAGCAGGCACTGAGGCTTCAGAGGCTCCTCTAAATACCACAACTGCAGAGAATTTAGCAGGTGTGTGTACACACGTGTGCATGTGTGAGGTTGAATAAGTAGCAGTGTTAGGGAATCACAAAGAATAAGACAGATGGTGACACAAACTGTGTCCTGTGGCAGAAGAGGCAGAACCTGATTAACAAAACTAAAGAATAAAGAATGATGTTGGCAGAACAGCTTCATGGGGTCTTTCAAAGATCGTATGGACTACTGTAGTGTATATAAAGAGCAAAAGGCCCACATGTCATGAAGAGGAAGAAAGGAAAGATCCAGAGAAAGGAAAAACTTCCTTCTGGTAGGAAGAGGAGGGAGAAACCATGTTAGGGATGTCTGATTTGACTGAAAAATGCAGACCTATGGTCTCAGTCTTATCAGGATTGAACCAGAATGTCAATATGGGTCGAGTAGCATTGGGCTGGTGCTGGAAAGTCGACAAGTTTCAAGAAGGTCCCGTCCTTGACGAAGCATGTAAGGTCCTTTTGGGGTGGCCATTCTGCTCTCAGTTTGTCAGAACTACCCAAAGAGGAAACCACCCCATGAAGCACCCCATGAAGGTAGCCTTTCCTGGCCTCTGACCTAACTTGGGAGGAAGGATGTGGGCTGCTCGCCTTTGAGAAGGCCCGTAGAAACCCACAGGATGATCTACAGAGCCTGCCCTGCCTGCTGCAGCGAGCTGGAATCTTCTCTAATTTTAGGAGAGCTGGAGGCAGGAGTGAAAAGGCAGGGAGAGGAAAAAAGGAGTGTGTGCCTGGTACTGCCTCAGTAGGGCTTTCTGCTTTGTCATGCTTGGGTGTTGGGGGGGGGTGGCACTGCAAGTTATAAAGTTCTTCCTGTGTCACAGGGACCCTCCCAGCCACCAGGATGTGCAGTGGCTGGGTGAATGAATGATGAATATTGTTTGGGAGGTGACTTAAGTGGCCAGGAATGTGGCAGCAGTAGGCTTTAATGAGTCTTTCATTGATGATGGCGCCTCCCCCAACCCAGAGAGGTGAACTCTCTCTGAGTTGTCCCTGAGCAAGAAGCAAACACTTCCAAAGGCAAGGCTGTGATGACAGATACAAGGATGGTCCTTGACACAGAGTGCAGTGGACCTGGCTGGATGTGTCCCTTCCATTTTCTTTCTGACTTCCCAATACAAAACTCATTCTTTGCGATCAGCACAGGAAAAGAAGCCCAGTAAGGTCTGTCTGGACTTAGAAAGACTGTGTTGTGTCTCAGAGCTAAGGCACACTTGCTGGCTCCGACTCTAAGGGACAAAGGGGTTTGGACCTACCTACCCAACACACTACACATGTGGATTCCATCAACTTCTCACTTGACACGATTTGAGGAAAAACTGTTTAATATCTCAAGATCCATTCTTTCCTTCCACCCACCCAACAGGCCCATCTACTCTCTGACCCAGAAGGCTGGACTGCATTTTCCCTAGGCCCAGGTATAGCACCCAAGAGTCCTGGAGTTTCAAACCTCATCTCTGAAATACCGTATTGGGTGTGTTGAGTCTGCGGCTCCGCTGGGGCACCAGCTGCTTTGAGGGGTAGTGCGCCGTCCCACCTCCTGAACTCCCACCTTGTCTGCTGTGGCCTCTGACAGTGCCCATGGCTCCTACTTCCATGGGTCCTCAGGAGGGATGTCCAAGGCTTGGACATGGGAGAGGCAGAGTATTTATTTCTAGGGTAGAGAACCTTATCACCCATCTGCCAGGCCTCAGGCCAGGACCCAGTGAGAGCCTTTCAGATCCTGAAAGCAGAGACTGCTCGTGGGGCCCTGGACCTCATCACTAACTATAAAGGTGCTTTCAGGGCTCAGCCTTCTGGAATCTAGGTTACCAGTTGCCCAGGCAAAGAGATGATCGCTTTGGCTAGTCTGAGGCCTCTGGAACAGGTTGTAAGTTTGTACTTGTGAGTGATACTCTGAAGCTCCATTACTGCACCAGATCCTAGAGGGGGTGGAACCCAGGGGCCATAGTTAAAGAGCAGGTGAACTGATCACAGCATGCTCATGGTCGCTCATGGTCACTCATGGCAGGGAAGGACATGGCAACATGAAACACAGCTCGGCAGCACAGGAAACCAGGACTGCTACTGCTGCAATGCCAGGACACTGAGCCCAGCCTACTCCGGGGACAGAAAGAACTGTGGTATGACTGACTGCCCCATGACAACATAACTTGAAAGCATTTACAGTGAAATATGTTATGCTTCTCATGTTCTGGTCTGAAGTTGCCTTATTCGGTGTTTTCTCAGTCTACATGAAAAGGCTGACTTCCCCTCTGGAGGAGAGGTATAAATACTGCAACTGCAGTCGTGAGCATTCCAAAGGTCCTGCGTGTCTACCCTGGAGCCAGTCCCGCGCCCCCCTCCCCAGCAGCCCATGTTCCAGCCAGGCCAATCTCTTCCAAGGGTGTCAGAGAGCATACACGCCCCTATGGACTTTGGAGCACAGTCTTTCCTCATGAGAAATGCTGGCCTAAGGCTTTCTTCTGGCTTGTCACAGGGCTGGCTGTGTGTCATCACTCAGAACTCCCTTCAAATGTCACCACCCCTGGAGGTCTTCTCTGAGGACAGTCTCCACCAAGCTATCACTTTACTCTGCTTTATCCACAACACTTATGATCAGAAACTACATTATCTGCTCACAAATAATCTCCACACCAACATGACAAGGAGCTGATAACTGTGTCTAGGCACCTTCCTGTGAAGAATGCTCAGGGTTGGTGCTTTTCATATTCAGCCAATGTAGCACTTAATGGTTTTCTTCTTTTCTTGGTGGTGGGGTGGGGGGTCTGATAGAGGTTTTGGGCAGCCTACTGCCTCAGACTTCCAAGTGCACCACCATATCAGACTGGACTTCAGTTTCTGGTCCTATCCTACACTGATAACAGTCTTCATTATGTGAAGATTAAATTGCTCCTTTACAGGAAGTCACAAGAACAACCTTGGAACTATATGTACTCTGTAAGCAAGTCAGGGAAGAAAATGCTGGTTTGTCACTCCAATGGAAGAGGCCAGCCTGAGCCTCAGAGTAAGACTGTCTCAAAAGAACAGCAAAACCTAACACCCTCCACTTCTTGGCCGAGATCAATAGAGGTGCTATTCATTGCTCTAACAGCACCCTGCAGAGCATGCCATGCCTCAGCACCAGCACCACAGGTGAAGCAGGGCTTTCTGGAGTTTGTCAAGTTGCTGGCTGTACCATCAAACAAATATAGGAAACTGGCACAGGGGCATGGGTCTATATTCCTGGCATTTGAGAGGGGGAGGCAAGAGGATCAAGAGCTCAAGGTCACCCTTGCCACACAGTGAGCTCCTACTGCCAGTCTTAGCTACATGAGACCCCCTTAGACAGAGACAAAATGATCAAAGGTAAAAGTAAATAAACATAATAAAGACAAAAGAAGTTAGCATTATTTTCTTCTTATATCTGAGGATTGGGGCTGTAGCTTGGTAGTAGAGTGCTTGCCCAGCACACAGGAGGCCCTGGGGGAGAAGGGAGGAGCACACTTGCAATGTCAGCACTTGGGACACTGATACAGGAGGATCCAAGTTCTGGGCCAGAGTAAAAGATTCAGAAATTCAGATCCTTCAAATCCAGTAGTTTTCAGTGTGCTGCATGCAAGAAGAACCTGGGAGCTCTTTTCTGTCTCTCTCAGCTCAGGGGTGGTGAGACTACAATACACTGTCATTTGGATGAAGGAGTTTTCTAGATCACAGATACACTTGGACTCTTATTTCTCTCCCACCCCATTTTTCTTTTGGACAGGGCCTCACTATGCAGATCTGGCTGGCATGGAGTTTGTTCTGTAGATCTGAGAGACAGGTCTCAAACAGAGAGCTGGTCTTCTTAAAATACATGGTTTGCAGAGTCAGTGTGGATGTAATTCACATAATTTAAAATTAATCCTTAGCCAGACTTGGTGGCGCATGCTTTTAATCCCAGGATTTGAGTGGCAGGTGGATGGATATCTGTGAGTTTGAAGACAACCCAGTCAACACAGTGGGTTCCAGGACACATAGAGCTGTTACACAAAGAAACGCTGTCTCTTAGCTGGGCGGTGGTGGTGCACACCATTAATCCCAGCACTCGGGAGGCAGAGGCAGGAAGATCTCTGTGAGTTCGGAGCCAGCCTGGTCTACAAGAGCTAGTTCCAGGACAGGCTCCAAAGCTACAGAGAAATCCTGTCTTGAAACCACCCTCCAAAAACAGTAACAACAGAAACCCCTGTCTTAAAAAACAAAACAAAGTGCTGCTCTTGCAGAAAATGGGAGTTTTGTTCCTAGCATCTAGTCAAACAGCTCAAATCCCTCTAACACCAGCTCTAGAGGATGTCACACTTCTGGACTTTGCCAGCATATACCCACACACAAGTATATAATAGAAAATAATAAAAAGCTAGCTTTAAAAACAATCCATGAAGTCTGGGCATGCTCACAGTGCGCAACAATCTCTACTACCTCCAGGACATCTGCTCGCTGAAAACCAGTAGCTCCTAGGCACAGTGACCCACTACCCATCTCTGTGGACATTCCATTCAAAGAGAGCATGCAGCCATTCTAGGCTAGTTTCTTCCACTTAGTATGTCTTCAAGGTACAGCCATGTTAAGTCATGTATCAGATTGTTACTCCCTTTTAAAAGCCCATTCTTACTTCTATCTTTTGGTTCTTATGAACTGGCTGCTGAGGACTTGTGAAGTTTTGTGTGAATGGGTATACTTGGAAGTGGGATCTCTAGGTTGGATGACTGATTTAACATTTGAGGAGCTGCTTAACAAAGATGCAACACAACATCTCACACTCCCACCAGCAACACAAGAATTCCAGTCCCTTCATCTCTTTGTCAAACCATGTTCCTGCCTGACCTTTTTGCCACTGTGAGTGTAAACCCTTACTGTGGGCATTTGTTTTGTTTTTGTGATGCTGGGGATCTAACCCAAGGCCTAGTGCATGCTGGGCAAACACTTGATTTGACACTGACTACCCCCACCCCCTCCTGTTTGGACTACTGACTGATGATGTCAAACATGTATCAGAGCGTCCTGATCATCTGTTTATCTTTAAAGGAATTTCTATTCAAATCCTTTGCTCAATTTTAAATATCATCTTTTTATTGCTAAGTTGTAGGAGCTCTTTGTATCTGCAGGACATTACACTTTTATCGGATACATGATTCACAAATATTGGTGTGGACTGTCATTTCATTTTAAAAACGTTCTTTGAGCTGAGGGTTTGACTCAGCTGCATATTACTTACCTGGATATTTTGCTGCCATCTAGAAGCCATTGCCTAACTCTTGATCATGAGAATTTGCACCTGTGTTTTCTTCTATTTGTAGAGTTAGGGCTTGCTTTTGGAAATCTTAGCCATTGAAAGTTGCCCCTGGCATATAGGGAGTGGCAGCGCCACTCTGTGTATGTGGTGTTCACCTGTTTAGGCACTATTTGTTGAGAAAACTATTCGCTTCCTTAATTAAATTGTCTTGCATCTTTGGCTAAAGTTAACTGACAATAGATATATGGAATTTGGGGAGTTTTGCTCCCCGTGCCCCCAGTCTTTTTTGTAGCAAGGCTTCTCTGTTGTAGCTCTGGCTGTCCTGGAACTCACTCTGTAGAGCAGGCTGGCCTCTAACTCACAAGAGATCTGCCTGCTTCTGGGATTAAAGACATGTACCTGCAGTGCCTGGCATGCTTTGCTTTTTAAGAGTCCCACAAGTGGCCTGGGGAGATGACTTAGTAGGTAAAGACACTTGCCACCAAGCCTAATGACCCACATGGTAGAGAGAACTGACTCACAAGTTCTCTGGGCTTCACATGCACACCATGCCATGGCAATGCGCACACATACTAAATAAATTTGATAAAGAAGAATACCAATATTTTATCAAAGATCAAATGATCCAGATTCCCTGGAGGTGGATCCCAGACAATTACATTTTATCAGGTAGCACAGGAAGTTAGGATTTAGAGAGTCATTCTAGTTCTTATATAGGCACAGAGGTTTGAGACTCAGCAAAGAGCTAATGGGGCTTGTTAAACTGCATGAATCCCTTTGAGCTAAGAGGGGCAGGGACCCAAGAGGGGCAGAGACAGGCAGTCTGGGGTTGGAAGGTTCCTGCCCAGTCCACCTCACTCAGGTAACTAGTTAAGCAGCCCAAAGCTACTCAGGTTACAAGTCACAGAACTGGGTCCTCCAAAGAGCTATGTCCAGCCTCTCAAAGCAAAGTCCACCTGTCTAGAAAGAAACTGGCCAGATTTAAGATTTAAGAGAGAGAAGGAAGAGGGAAAAGAGGCAGGTTTAGCCCTCCCAGCAGAGCAGCAGGAAGGAAATGGGTAAGGCCCACCTTGATAGTTACTCTTAAAAGTTGAAACTTCCGCTCCCAAAGGAGTTTTAAAATTAGAGCTTTGCCCAACCCCTGGTATTCTGCTCAGAAGCCTAGCCCCTTTCACCTAGAGGACAAGTAACCAGCTCCAAGGACAAAAAGCCCATTTATCTTCCATGCTTACAGTTGAGCCCAAATTTCCTGGTGGGGGTGGGGGGACTAAATATCTGGTTAACCTTTGATCCTTCAAAGATAGACAAGGCAGCTGATTCTGACCTGGAGAATGTGGCTTGCAATCCCAACCGGTACCAGAGACCCAGTGTTAAAATTGAGGTTTTGGTGTGGACTAGTCTCCCTAGGGCCTTGCTCATCCAGACAAGAGGGAGGATGAACTCAGATGAGTACTGATGGGCTGAGGTCTAGGCAGGCACCACAGCTGTTCTAGGCCACGGGGCCACCCAGGGAACTCCCCATAGGCCTTAAGTACTACAGGCCAGGGCATCAGGGCATCGAGGCCAAGAGCAAGCATTCCATTCTCCCTTTGTTCATCCAGATGTTAGCAGGCAGTGTTTTCTGCTGGTGCTCACAGACCCAGAGTCTAGGCTCTCCAACTAGAAGGGACTATGCAGGCAAAGAGTAACTGTTAACACTGGGCTGTTTTCACCTTTGCAACTGACATTTCAGTGACCTTGTCCTTTTTTGGTATATTCTGATTCCAGCTCACAATATTCTCTAGTAGATGAGACCTGGAGAGCAGGCCCATACCGCCCAGAGTAGAGAAAAAAAGGAGTCTAGAAATCTGTGGTCTTGACCCTCTCAGGGCACACAGGAACCAAATTTAACAAATACTGCTGCCACTGGCTTCCTGTTCTCTGAGCCTGGGGTTAGAAGGTCCATTTCAAAAGCATCAAGAGATTGTGGGGCTCCATACCTGCACTCTCAATTCCTCTGCTTCTGAGTCCAAGGTCAACTGGTGGGGGCCTGGAGAGCTTACCAGCACGCCTCCCCTCAGGCTGGCACCCAGCACTGGGTGAGCAAAGAAACCCAGTCAACCTGGGAGAGGCCTTTGGCCAGAAACCCTAGCCTTCAGTGAAGAGTTTGCCAAGAGGCAACTGGTGGAGTTAGGAATTATCCAATCTTGTCCCAGCCTTGTGTGAATGGGCGTTGGCTAGTCCCTGGCCTGGAGATGCTGTGAGGTATGCAATTTGTGGGTTAAGCACTCTGGGCTTGGAGGTTTCCCCACCTCTGAACACACATTCAGTCTATCTTATACTCTGAGGATGTAAAGAATTGACTGACAACAGAATGATGTATGGGGAGAATTAAAAAAAAAAAAGAAGCCAAAATCAGATTCTATAGTAAAGTCAGTAATTACAGGACTAGGAGGAACCAGCAGGGAGCGACTGAAACCTCTGACTCATAGCTGCTCCATTAAAAATGGTGAAACCGTTTGTGCTGGCCCAGTGACAGGGCAAACTCTCACCCTTGTGCTACCCACACACTTTCCCAGCCTGGTCCTAGGGTATGAGCAGACCACTCATCAGGCTGTCTCCAGGAAGGGGGCTTAGGTACTCTGGGGAGGAGCAAACACCTGGCCTTAGGACAATGGGCAGGTGATTGGTCTGCTGTGAGCAGAGGGCAATGGGCATGGTAAGGTGTAGACTCCATTTTAACATGGAAGGACATGGTGGCGTGGGGGGGCATACCCTCTCAAGCCACCCTCAAAGCTACTGAGGGGCTGAGTTTCAGGGAGCCAAGAGGTATTTTTGTGGTTAGGTGGAATATTAAGTTAACCCTAACATAATTATATAAATGTTGCATGGTGTATAATAGGGATTTGTTCTCCGTGCTTTGGTTTTACAGGTAAGGCTCCCAATGCTGGAGGAGCCGCCTGCTGGTGGGACCCGAGTCCCCAAACCTAGCCAGACTGACTTCACAACATCTGCTGCCTGCTTTGTTCCCCCATTAGGCTTGTCACAGTACTTCTCATCTGGTCGTCAAGACGACACTAGTGCAATGGCAGTTCCGGACTCTCAGGCAGACTACCTCAGGCCTAGATGGTGTGTGCTGTCTGCACTGCAGGGTGAGTCATGGGAGAGAGAGGGCAAGTCAGGTGACCAGGTGAGAATCAGAGCTCCTGGGGTAGCCTGGTTACCTTGACATTCCTGTGATTCTGCCAAGGTAAAAAGTAACTCAAGGAGTTTGCCTTATATGGGCACAACAACAGATTTCAACACAACGTGCTAACCCTGTATCAAATCCAGTCCAGGTTGCTTGGGCGACACCTGATTAAGCTGCTTTGAAAGTATAGGAAACAACAACTTATGACAGGCCATGACCAGTGACTCACAAAACAAAGGTGCAGTCTAACTGCATCAGTGTGACTTTTAGACAGGGGGAAGGGTTGGTGGCCTGTAGACCAAGTGGCTTTATCATTCCTCCACCCACATCTGGTGGGGAGACCTGGCTTAAGACAGGACCTGGAGGAAATCTACTTCAGCCTATAGCTGAACAGCAGTTCTGCCTGGGTTATAAGAGGCTTGGCCCCTGTGCCTGCTTTCCCCCAGAAGGGTCAGAAGAAGCAGAGACTGCTGGGAGGCACAGCTCTGTAGGTCAATGAGACAAAATAGGCAGTTTGAGTTCAGGGCTCCAGCATTCAAGAAGCCGAGACAGGAGGATAACGTCTGGGCTACTAGAGACCCCTGGGTTTTGTTTTGGTAATAAAAGGGGGTGAGGCCTGGATAGATGGCTCACTGGCTGCTTCCCCAAGACTTGTGTTTAATTCCCAGCACCCACATGGCAGCTCCAAGGAACCCGACACCCTCACACAGATAAGCAGCCAAAGCATCAATGTACAAAAAAANAAAAAAGATTCTGTGTGAGAGCCAAAGAAACCAGCTGTGCCCTACAGGCATCCCCAAAGATGTGGCCTTACCCCAGAAGGGAACCACAGATCTGAGCTTCTGCCAGACTCCATTCATTCATTTCCATATACAAAGATACTTCCCTAGGTGGCGTGTATGTGTGTGGTTAAATTGTCAAGTATCCCTGCCCTCTTGAAGCAGAAACTACTACAATTAGACAGAAGTGGCTGCAATAGAACAGAGCAGCCCAACAAGGGATTGTAAAAGGGAATTCTCTCTCTCTCTCTCAGCACAAAACAAAAAAACCCACAACTGGAGAAAGGCCACTCCTAGGGGTCTGACACCCATCGTTGGGAGCAAGAATAGAGAAAGGGAGCACGAGACACTGGTTCATACCATGGAGGGTTTGAGTTTTATCCCAGAGCTAAAGATCTGCTAGGGGAAGGACAAGAGCAAATGCACGGTATGAAAAGAGGTCCCTCCCCCATGGTAGGGTGGAGCAAAACAGGGTATCTTGGACCAGAGTTCCAGAAGAGGATAGAGCACTGGAAGATCTGAGCACATGCTGCAGATACAGACAAAATGGACACATTTCCTGCCCTTCATCAGAGTCTCCTTCTAAAGAACTGTCCCTACAAAAGAAAGGGACCACGAGGAAACTTCTGTGTAACTTTGCAAACATGAGACCAGCGGTTGGCCACAAGACCACCCATCCTGCCATATACTTTAGAGATGCAGGCCTCACTTCCATCCAACCAGAACTTTACAATGGGCCAAGGGCAACTGTGGCAGCAGAATGAAATCATAGCAGTGACTTTTAAGCAGAGTGCTAACAAGGGGTACAGGGTCATGGTGTCCCATACTCAAAATTTAACCTTGGTAGTTTTTTTGTTTTAGGTGTTTTTTTCTTGTTTGTTTTTTGCAATGCTGGGGACTGATGCCAGGGTTTCGCCCCTAATAGGTAAGCACTCCTATCAGAGCATATCTCCAGCGTTCAGGAGCTCTTCTGTCTAATCTCTAACATGGCAGACCCATATGAGACTCAATTTGAAAAGCAGCTGTTTTGTTGCAAGATATCATTACTTTAAACCTGACATTCTCTATATAAAATCTATTCCAAATGGTTGTGGCCATTGGGATATACAACCTGGTGAGAGCCAGGCAGAGCCAATGGAAGAGCAGAGTGATATCTGGTTCCCTCCCTCTCCCTTCCATCTGCTCCATGGGTGGCAAACACCACAGAGTATAATCCCAGTCTTCCATATCCTGGGCCACACTCCCCTATGCAGAGAAGGTCTGTATCCTAAATTTCTCAACAGGCAAATGCAGTCCAGGGCCAACACAAGGGACCTAATAGGAGATGTGGGAAAGCAGCAGCCTGGCTCTATAGCAGAGCTGTCAAATCAGGGAGAAAACCCTTGCTATGACCAACTCTCCAACCTCAACACCATCACCTTGAAGAACCAAAAATGATAAGCACTCCCCTGCCAAGGGGAGCCCTGGAGTTAGTAGCCCCACTACCCAGAACTGAGATTCAGGACATGGAAGGGTCAGAGTGGAATTCAACAGTTCTGTCCTCAAAGAGAACATGGTCCAGCTGGGGAGGGACACTGGTAAGCCAGTCAGCGCAGGGCAGTGTGATACAAGAACAAAGGTGAGACGACACCTGATCTGGGCCTTGAAAGAGGAGCCCTGTTCCTATGTACGGTGACCTGGGAAGAGGGTCATTCTACAGTCAGAAGACTGAGAGAAAAACTCAAAATAAGGGCAAAAGCTAAGGACCCCAGAGAGTACTAGTAGGGTACAGCTAGTATCAGACACTAACTGCTGAATGAGTTCAAAACCTGTCCTCTGCACACAGGGGCAGAGCAGGTTAACTCAGAGTGACCTAAATAGACACTGAATCTCAGAAAGATAATGTTCACTGAAGCATCAAGACCAATACGGAGAGCAGAATCAAGCCACTTAGGGGCCACTGCAGGAGGAAAACCAGAGCCTGAGTCCACGCACCAGGCAGGCACACAGCAGCTGACTCTTCCACTCTGGGGCTGTTGCAGCTGTACAATCTTCACTTTCTACTACCCACCCTGTGTCCCGAGTTCCTAGGGCAATGGAAGGAACATTCTACAACAGGAAGAAGGTCAGGGTTCTAGAACAGTCTAGAGCAGTGGTTCTCAACCTTCCTATGTTGTGGTGACCCCCAACCATAAAATTTTCATTGCTACTTCATAAGTGTAATTTTGCTACTGTTATGAATCATAATGTAAATATCTGTTTTCCGATGGTTGTAGGTAACCCCTGTGAAAGAGTTGTCTGACCCCCTCGCCCCCAAATACGTTGTGACTTACAGGCTGAGAACCACTGGTCTAGAGAAAAACAGAAAATTCAGTGACTAAAACAAGATGAGGAGTCAAAGGCTCCTAGGCTTCTGATAGGGGTGGATCATGAAGGACAAGATAAAATGTGGGTGTGGCAAACCCAGGAACATTAACTGCTAGAATCAAAGTGTTTTGCAGCCAGCAGGCATGCTGAAACTTCTGTCTAAAACTAGCAGAAGAGCATCCGTTCACAAATGCTTTTCATTCCACACTCATCCAAACACATCCTGCCATACTGCTGGTGCCGGGACACTAGGAAAGTGAGGGCCTTCCACACCTAATGGGGAGACTGTATAATGAGTGGATCACAGACAAGACCTTTGAGGCCAAGGGGAGAATATCTAAGACCCCAGGGAAAAGCAAGTGAAATGCCAACATCCAAGGGGAAAGCTGGGGTTGGAGGGGGTGTAGACTCCGGGATAGAGGATGAGCAGGAAAAGTCACAGAAATAAAGAAAACATCAAGAAACCCAAGGGATGAGCATTTGGAGTTGACACTGAAAGCATTAAATTTAGTAACTGTGGTCTGTGTTAAAATGCATCCATCCTAGGGGCTGGGGGCGCAACTCTTTGGCACAATGTTTTATCTAACTTGGGTGTGGGGCCCTAGATTCCACCCCCAACACTGCAAGAACAAAAAACACACAAACAGTACCCATAGCTATCTGATAAACACACTGTATGTTCCTGGCATTGGGGGGGGGGTGAACAGCAGTCTGGCAAAACTGATGCTGGGTGACAGATACATGATTACTACCCCATTTTGATAACTACAAAGATCACCATATCTGAAGGTATGCACATGCATGTATGGTCTTTAAGTCTCCTATCATGCAGAGAAGTTGAGGAAAGGAGGGCCTGGATGTTGTCATGTATCCTGGGTGACTGCTGAAGGGCTGAAGACACTTCTGTGATGGAGCAGCTAGCCTCGGTGGACACTGGGGCTAAGAAGCACTCAGGAAGCGAAAAGATAGGTTCCATTGGCAAAGGTTTACACGTTAAAAACACACCAAAGCCAATATCCAAATGCAGGAGTGCAGGGCTTTTCCCAGGGGATCAAACCCTAACCCGGCTTGTGGGCACTGCTGCACCATGCTATTTTCCTACAAGAGAAAGAATCAAAGGTACCCTGGTACAAGCTGGACTTTCCAGCCCACACTCCAGCTTCAAATTCACATTGAACTCCCTGTGTTCGCCTTCTGGCATTCATTACCCAGCAAAAGATGCTAGGGTAAGGCTGTGCCCTTTGCAAAGGCGAATTAGAGCACACCCACCATGGTCACATAACAAGCCACCTCTTTCTTTCCCTTTCCTGCAGAGCAAGGTTGCATTTAAACGGTGAAACAGTCTCAGGTTTTGTCTCCCAAACAGTGAAGGCCCCAAGGGCAAGGTCTGAGGGAACAAAGCAGCTAGTTCGCCACGATGGGTCATCTCTGACTGTGAAGAAGGTGTAGAGGGACATGCGAGACAAAGCCCCAGCTCAACGCAAAAAGCCCAGACAGCAGAGAAAGAAAGGGGAGCAGCTGTGTAGCTCTGGGTCCCATGGCCCAGGGAGAGCTGAGGTACTATCAGATTTTGGTTGGCCACACCATGTGGCCTCAATCTTTCTCTACACTTTCCATGGCACCAGCTTCTCTGCCAATGCCCCATAAATAACAATGGTCAGCAAACACAGTCCGCCTGCTCCTCCTTTCCTGCCCTGCACATTTCAAGGCTGGGTGGGGGCGGGAACCTAACTTGGGAAACTGGAGGCCAGGTTTCAGGAAGATGGTCAGCCAGCTCACCACAGGACTATGCTTTTTAACATTTTTTTAGCTGTCCCTAGGAACAAAACACTTTGTGTCTTTGGCTACATAAATTAAGTTTACTTAGTGGCAGCAATTTCTGTATAAAGAAAAGGTTTTTCAAAGGAACAATAACAGCAGCAATAAAAGTCATGTATCACTTCTGAGGGCAGGGCCTTCTGACTCCCTCACCCAAGTATCCCTACTGCTTGGACCCTCAGCAAATATTGGACAAGATACCCACCTCTCTAGATGAAGGTAATGGTTCTCTCCCCTGCCTGCTGGGAAAGCATACTGCTTGCCCCAGAACTGGTCAGACACTCATGCTCACCGCCATACTAGCATAAAAGTGTCCCAGAGAAGACTTAAACAGCACACAGCTAGACACAGGATTGGCTTTTAGATGTATATATAATAGCAGGCCTGTAGGAGTGAGCAGGCCTGGCAGGTGATAGTAACAGAACATTTTTCTCAGAGGGCAGGCCAAGGACAGATCAATCTATACCCTTAACACACTGAGTGGCTGTTCTGTGGAAGACGGTCAGTCAGGCAGATAAAGTACCAGTTCACTTGTCTGACTGGCTATTTATCCATTTACTTAACACTGACTTATTGAGCACTCATGTCAAACCACACACTAGGGGCACAGCAGTGGACAAAACAGAGCCTCTGCTCTTGTGATGCTCACAATGTCATAGAGGTTGGAGAGAAAGGATGACTGACATTAAAAGAAGTAGAGGCTGGGCAGTCGGAAGGAAGGAAGGAAGGAAGGAAGGAAGGAAGGAAGGAAGGAAGGAAGGAAAGGCAGGCAGAGGTAATAGTTACAGACACTCTACAGTAGGGACAGTGAAAACTGAGGTCTGAAGAATGAAGAGGAGAGGGGATTTGGGGTGGAAAGAGGTTAGGGCAGAGGCCCCTCTGAAGGTGTTGAGCAGGAGGGAACATGACACTTTGAGACAAAGTGATTGTGACTGGTGGACAGAGCCCCGTAGTCGGGAGCAAGGAAGGATACCTTAGGAGCTGAGTCCAAGAAGGACAACACTCGGCCTTCATGAAAACAACCCATGAGGCTGGGCAATGCTCAGGCCACTCTATTTCCAACTGATGCCAGGACCTGAGTGTCAGGCTGGGCTGGGCTCTTACAATGGGACAAAGGGGCTGCTTCAGAACTGGTGGGCCCTCAGGGTTTCCTGGGATGAAAAGCTACAACTTTTCCAGGCCTGTCTATGGCAGAGCAAAGCTGTCTGTGTGCTTCCTAATATCTGATCTAGAGACCATACTGGCTTGAGACGTCTCTTCTCAAGAAGAGGCTGCATACATGTAGTACTCTGCATGATGCAGGCTGGCTCAGCATATGCTTAGGGAGACTTGAGGGTTCTGGGGGCCACTGGCTTCCTCAGGAAGCTCTAAGCCCACCCCAAGGACACTGCTATTCAAGGTGCTGTCCTCTCTTGCCTCCATCCACAATTACCTCCAAGATGACAAGAGGAAGATATGCTTACCATCTGGCCGCTGAGCTGACTGGAACCCAATCTTCCATAAACAGCTGGCCCCTAATGTGACCCCATGGGTTGGTCTCTTTACTGCTGGAGAGTACTCTAGTTAAGTTTCCCAGTTGAAAGTCTCTCCTCCCCAAACCCATAAAGGTACCATACCCCTGAATCCCAACCAGCCTGGGGTAGAAACTCTTGGCCATGATTTTGTAAATGTGGAAACTAAGGCTTCTTTGCCTGGGGTCCCTCAGGGGGGAAGAAGCGGGGTTAGGAAGAGAATCTGGTACTCTCCAGCTTGGCAGCCAGTATCCCTGGAAACCAAGCTCAAGAGTGAGATAACACTCAGAACCCATACACATGGGTCCAAGTAAAGGCACCTGGCAGCAGGGCTCACTAGTGTGTGAACCCTGGGGTCAGGCCTCGCATGGGGTGGGGAGAGGAGAGGGATAGGTTGTACAGCACTGGTCTCACTCAGCTGAACTTTCATCAGGAAACCTCTTGCCCTGTGGCGCCTCATCAGCCAAGGAGCTTGTGATTGCAACATGGACTTGAGCCCTTCAGATAGCTGGGGGTTCCCAGGTCAGCTCTGAAGAATGCAGCAAGATGCTCACACAGTTCCTCTTTCTCAAAAGATAGTTCTGAGCTTATTAAAAAGCAACAGTCAAGAAAGCCACACCCAATCCAGGTTGGCTGTACTCTCACCATGTGCTTCTCAGACCAGGATTAATTCTTTGGCTGGTTTCAAACCTTCAATTTCAAAACTATCTAGTTTGTGCTTGTCTACAAAGGAATTTACTGGGCACCTCCCACAAGTAACACAGAAAACAACTCCCACTGCCATCACCTGTTGTTCCTTGAGACCAAGCCATATATAGGCAGCCAGATTCAGACTGTCTAGCTCAACTCTCCACTTCCCACCACGTAATTAGGTTCTCCAGCACAAAGTGCCCCTCTCCTACTTAAGAGGCCTAGGAGATGGAGAGAGTGAGCTGTGAAACCCAAGCTTTCTTCTCGCACACCCTGTCCTCTGCACAAGATGGCATCACAAGCCTGAATCCCAGCTTTACCAAGAGACCAATTCACAGTGCTAGGGCTAAAAGTGAGGAGGGTGTCTGCTCATTGCTACTGAAATAGCCTAAAAAGGGCAAAGTCCAATTTGATTCTCAGCTTTGCTGATTACAGACTGGGTGGTCTGAGGCAAGCGGGGTAACCTCTCAGAACCTCAGCCCCCATCTCCAAGGGGAGATGTAATATAAATACAAAAAATGCTGAGTGCATGCAAGGCTAGGCTAAAGACCTACTGTGAGAGTGTTCAATCCGTCCCAGCTACAAACACCAAGTTTCTGTGGTGTCCTCTTGCCTGGGAGCCTTCCAAGGGCAGGGCTAGTTCTGGTCTTGCCACTGTATGTACTCAGTGCCTAAAACACTGGCTAAATGTTTGTGGACTTGATGCTTTTTTGGTATTTTCAGACCAAAATCTAAAACAAGAGCCTGGTTCTGGCTGCTCTATCCACCTAGCCCCCAGACTATTTCTCACCTCTCAGGCGCCTCCCTGTCCTGTCCTGGAAGACGCCAGGCTGTGTCCTTTTCACCTTTCCTGCCTCACTTCACCTCAGAAAGTGCACATGTGGAACACGACATTATCTGAGAGCTGTGGGGTGGGTTGCACTGTCAGACCCATAAGGAGAGGCCTATTTTGTTCCCATCACTTTAGCAAAACAAAATAAAATATATGAGGCTTTCTCCCCCAATTCCAAACCCACCAAAAAGAATACATCATACCCTTATAAAACTGGGTATGATGGGTGGATACCAGGAACCCTGGCACCTAAAGAAGCTAAAACAGAAGGATCTAAAATTTGAATACAGCCTGGTCTTCATAGCAATTTCCAGACCAGCAGGGGCTATTGAGACTCTGCCAAAATAAACAAACAAACCCCCCCAAACCCTCACAACACATCTGGCTACATGACCCACACAGCTGGCATTGATACCCTAGCACTTTGGTTCCTATCCTGATGTTCCCTGAGTTGCAAATCCATGGGGATCTAGAAATGTCTCTTTATAGGATTCTTTAACAGGCCAGTGGCTGACAAGTCTTCCTGCAACTGCTTCTCTGGATGCACAGCCCTTTCCCCAGACAATTTCCATGCACAGGAAAGTGGTGAGTAACTCAAAGCATTGCAACCATTTTTCTTCCAGCTATTTCTAGGCACACAGAGAACATTTAAGGACTCAAGGCCAGCCTGAGAAAACAATCAAATCAGGAAATATTCAACCAGCTCGAAGGCAACAAAGCCCAAAAAAGTCAAAAGTTGAGGGCTTTGCCTTTATGGGGACATTTCCTGTCTTTTCACAGGCAGTTCCAAGCAAAGCTCGATGAATACAGTGGGGCCAGTCAACACAATTAGCATATGAGTCAATTCAGAGTTTAGGAAAAAAATTCTCAGGGTGCATGTCCATTCTTTATCAGGAGTCACTTACTGTCACATACCTACTATAATCTGCTTTCCTGAGATTTATCAACTCTCATCAGTAGGAAGCACTGTGTTCAAGCATTCTTTCTACTCAGGGCTTGGCAGTGACTTTCACAAAACATCGACTGTCAACATCTTCAGAAGTTGAAATTAAATGATCAATCTTAAACAAGTATTTCTGCCCGCATGTAATTGTGTGTAGATTTTGAATCAGCAGTTTGTGTGAAGGCTGGCCCTGCTCCCCAAGCTACTGTGGATGCAAACAGCTGCCTGAATGCATACGTATATATTTAAGACCCTTCTAGAACAAGCAAACAAAAGTACTTCCCACTGTATCTCAGTTCGAATAAACACAGGATCAGAGCCTAGGAATATGCATATTTGTATGAGAAAAGAATCTGGAGAATCCAAGTCAGTCACCTGAGGCAGAGCCCATGCCATAAGGTGAGCAAGCATTTATGCCCTCGTCTTTTTATCAGGGCTGCCACTAAGGATCACGAGAAAGGGATTGTCTCCCTCTGCTAAGAGGATTCTGAAGCAGCAATTTACAGGAGAAAAAAAAAATCACTAAAGGAAAGGCCACCGCAGCAGGGCCAAGAGCATGAGGCCAGAACAACCAGTGGCAAGGGGCCTACAGTATACTCCTGAGGACTTTGGTTTAAGAGTTGAATTCATTGTCCTAAAAAGCTGGAATTCTAGCCTCTTGTTGGAAAATGACATCTCAGGACCCATTCTCACATAATGCAATCAGTGGGGGTTAACTGGGGCTGCAAAAAAAAGGCCATTCCACCTTTTTTGTGGGTCATCGATCCTATAGATGATCGAGGACCACAGTTCTTCCCACCAAAGGAATTCACATCTATTCCCCCAAGGGTGTCCTGAATGACAGGCTACCCACTGATTGACAAGATCCAAAATGAAAACCCATCTGTCCTGTCTTTGAAAAGGGACTGAGGAAACAGCAACCTGGGCTCAGCTTCCAGTCTTTGACCTCTATGACACCATGTTCCCGCCTCCTACAGATGGCCCAGAAGCTCAAGGAGAAATGGAGGGTGCTATGTGATTTCTTAACTCTCTGAGAGGAAACACTGCATTTCCTCAGGGATGCAAGAGACAGTACAAATGGTGGAACTCTGAAGCCAAGACAGAGCACACAGAGGAGAAAGGTACGGTTAGGAAAATGTTACAAACACCAGACATCCTGACTCATCAGGTTTGGGGAATGCCCCTTTCAGCCCTAACACTTTCCAACATGTGTTCAGAAAGAACAACTCTCTACAAAGAACAGAGAGGACCTAAATTCCCATATATTGAAGACCTCATGAGCACTGAGTCTTGGCTGTAATCGCCTCCCCTCTCCCCCATTGCTTCAAGCTACCCACTGAACTAGAACTAGTAAGTCAAGTTTCCAAGAGACTTTCCAAAATGGCCCCAAAGAACAAAATCCCAAGGCTCCAACCATGACAGAGTCAGCCCTGGTACTGTTTCCTCCCCATCAAATA
>LOEQ01001846.1:42207-58809 GCA_001685075.1 Bramus lutescens
GTTTGAGACAACATCATGTATAGCCCAGACTGGCTTCAACCTGGTCGGGTGTAGTAGAAGATGGCCTTGAACTTCTGACCTTCCTGCCTCCACCTCCTGAGCGCAGGGATCACAGGTTGGCACCACTTCTTTCAGACTTGGGTCACAATTTGTACCCCATAAAAGCCAAGTTTGGCTACCCATCCTTAAGAAGCCAAATTAATGGTAAAAACCAGAAAAGGGAGATGCGTTTAGTGGGGAGAAACTGAAGAAAGGGTCCGAGATCCAGGGACACACTCCAGTTTGTCTTTGGATCCTAAAGTGAGGCTACAGCTTAAATAGAGGGCCAGGGATATTCACACCTAATCAGCCCAGAGCAGGCTGCCCCACTGCTAACTCCTCGCTGTCTGGGTTTCATCTCACCCCGCAAGGTGAGCCCTGGGAAATCTCTTCCCAATACAAGAAGGTTCGCCTCTGCCCACACCTTTTCCTTTTTCCCACGTGAGACTGCTGGAGAAATTCCCATTCTGCTGGGCCCACTGTTTCGTAGTCTAACAAATCGAGAGACACAAGTATCTCTTTACAGTAATTTACACCAAGCCGAGAAAAGGGGCACACGCCTTTAACCTCAGCATTCGGGAGGCAGAGACAGGCAGAGACAGGAGTTTGAGGCCAGCCTGGTGTCCACAGTGAGTTACAGGGCAGTTCTACATAAAAAAGAAAACAAACAAACAGAAAATACTTTACAGCATGGTTGCCTGTTTTACAGCTCTAGGGTCGAACCCAGAGTTTCCTGCACAGAAGAGCATTCTACCAGCCAGGCTGCATGCCCACCCTTCCAAGTCATTTACTTCTGAAACAGGGTCCCACTGTGCTGTCTGACATCAGATGTGGAGCTCAAGCTGGCTTCAAACTTGCAGCAATCCTCCTGCTGTAGTCTCCCAAGTCTAAATACATAGCACTACCCCAGGCTGAACTGTATACTTTGCATGTTGCAGTAATAAAATCATACCTCGTTTTGGTTTCTTTGTTTGTGGAGACAAACAAAGTCTGGCTATGTGTTGTGCGCTAGCCTGGTGCTTGCTGTGTGCCGTGCACTAGCCTGATGCTTGCTGTGTGCCGTGCACTAGCCTGATGCTTGCTGTGTGCCGTGCACTAGCCTGGTGCTTGCTGTGTGCCGTGCACTAGTAGGCATTTACTATGCAAGTCAGGCCTTGACTTCTGGCATTCTTGCTTTAACCTTCCTAGTGCTGGCATTATATAGGCATGTGCAACCACACCCAGCTAGAATTGTATCTTGATGTAGGAGGGTCATCTGTCTATCTGTTACTTTCATTAGTTAATAAAGAAACTGCCTTGGCTTTTTGATAGGACAGCAGCTTAGAAAGACAGAGTAGACAGAACAGAATTGTGGGAGAAAGAAAGCAGAGTCAGGCAGACGCATGAAGCTCCAGTCCAAGATGGATGTGGGTTAGAATCTTCCTGGTAAGCCATGACCCCGTGGTAATACACAGATTACTAGATATGGGTTAATTAAGATGTGAGATTTAGCCAAGAAGAGGCTAGATACAATGGGCCAGGCAGTGCTTAAATGAATATAATTTGTGTGTTGTTATTTGGGGGTATAAGCTAGCCGTGCGGGGAACCAGGTGGGACGAAAAGCAGGCCTGCTCGCCTCTTCACTACAGTATCTCAATAAAACTTTTTAAATGTCATATTAAAAATAAATTAGGAACAAAGGAAGCCAGGACTATTAGAGAACCCCTGTCTCAAAATGATAAAATAAAATAAATTGCAACAGGTACAAGTACTTGCCACTAACCCTAATGACCTGAGTTCAATTTCCAGGATCCATATCACGGAAGAAAAGGGCTCCCACAGGTTATCTTCTCTCTGTGTCTGTCACACACACACACACACACACACACACACACACACACACTTAAAATTAAACCTTTTTTAAAAGAATAAAAACAAATTACATGTGCAGCTGTGCATGCAGTGGTCGTTAAAGCCATCTCTGGGGACAGGAAGCTTTGTGACTTGGGCACAACACTCAACCTCCCCAATACATTTCCCTGTCCTAAAATTGGGGTGATGAGTCTCTTTGGAAAGCGGCACCTGGAAGCTGCCTTCACTTGCCCCTTCCCCTGGCCCAGCATCCTGAACTCCGAAGGGAAGACTCATGTTAAGATGTAACTGCGGAGGCTGCAGAGAGGATGAGATGGTGATGAGCACCTGGCTGCTCTGCCATGGGAGCTGGATTCTCTCCAGAGGTCATGGATTCCATTCCCAGCACCCATGTAGTGGCTCACAACCATCTGTAGTAACTCCAGTCCCAGGGGAGCTGCTACTCTCTCCTGGCTTTCTTGGGCAAAACACACAAACACATAAAACAAAAACCAATCTTTAAAAACCAGAAGAGATGCAACTGCTAATTAATCGTTCTTTAGATGTAGCAATATGAGCCCAGAACACCTGATGCCCGTTGTGACACTTCCTACACCTTTCGTTCTGTCTGGAGAGAACTACAGGAAGTAGCTGAGGAAGCTGGGTTCCATTGCCATGGCCATCTCCTGCCACAGGGAAAGGAGGCCACACGCTGGGATCATGTGAGGCCTCGCAGCAGCCTTCCTGCTTCTCTTCTCTTTCCCTGTAAAAATCCTTCTGTGCCCCCAAAACCCCAAAGTGAACTTTTGAAGGAAAAACCTTTCCATCTTCTCAAGATAGCAGCATTTAGCCAGGCGGAGGTGGACCACACCTTTAATCCCAGAACTCGGGAGGCAGAGGCAGGCAGATCTCTGTGAGTTCGAGGCCAGCCTGGTCTACAAGAGCTAGTTTCAGGTCAGGCTCTAGGCTCCAAAGAAACCCTGTCTCGAACCCCCCCCCCAAAAAAAAAAGTTTGCAGCATTTAAGTAAACTCATTTCCTCCCTCACAACTCTCGTCTCTTAGATGCTGGCCTTTGAGCGGTGGACAGCCCTAACTTGCAGTAATAGCTCTGACAACTACATGGGTTAGCACATGGAAAACGGGGTGGGGGGAGGAAGGGGAAATAGCAGTGAACAAGCGCTTGAAAGATGTGAGAATAATGCTCTGTGCTAAAGAGACATAAATGCTGAGATGCTTTATGAGTGGCGCCAGGAGTGGTGGCACCGGGTGTGGTGGCGACAGGTGTGGTGATGCCAGGTGTGGTGGCGCCAGGTGTGTTGACTCCAGGTGAGGTGGTGCCGGGTGTGGTAGTGCTGGGTGTGGTGGCGCCGGGTGTGGTGACACCAGGTGAGGTGATGCCGGGTGTGGTGGCGCACGCCTTTAATCCCAGCACTCGGGAGGCAGAGGNNNNTTAGTGGAGTGAATGACTTACATTTTCAAAGCTTGGTCCATTATCATGTATGACATGATGCCATGTCATAGTGCTGAAGACAGACACGGTGCTTAAGAAGGAGCTGAGTCCTACACCTGACTCACAGGCCACAGGAAATAGTCTGTCTCAATAGGTGTGGCTCAAAGCCCAACTCCGCCACAGTGACATACTTCCTCCAACAAGACCATACCTACTCCAACAAACTACACCTCCTAATAGTGTCACTCTCTTTGAGGGTCATTTTCTTTCACACCACCACACAGACATGGCGATGAACATCTGTCATCCCACAACTCAGAGCCTAAGTAGGAAAACGGAGAATCAAACCAGCTTGGAATACACAGTAAGTCTCCGTGTGTGGGAGGGGAGGAAGAAAAAGTAAATTAGGGGGCTGGAGAGATAGCTCAGTGGCTAAGAGCACTTGCTATTTTTGCAGAGGGCCTGGGTTACGTTTCCAGGACCCACATGGTGGCTCACAACTGTCTGTAACTCCAATACACCAATACACATAAAATAAAGATAACTATTATTTTATTTTAAAAGAAAGAGATGTTAGCCATGCATATGCCTGCAATCCCATCACTCTGCAACAGGAAGAGTTCTGTGAGTTCAGTGCCCGTCTGTGCTACACAATGAATTCCAGATAACCTGGCCTGCAGTGTGAGAGATGCCCCCAAAAAAGAGTGTGTGTCTGAGTTTGGTAACCCAGACCCAGAAAGACAAATATAGTATTACTATCTCATAAGTGGATATCAAACATAAAGCAAAGAGTAATCAGCCTACAGTCCACAACCCCAGAGAAACTAGAACCCTCATCCAGATGGAAGCAGATGCAGAGAGCCACAAATAACCACTTGGCCAAGCTCCTATAGAGTCAAAGAAGGGGGAACGATAATAAGAACAAGGGGGTCAAGACCATGATGGGGACCACCCACAAAATCAGCTGACCTGAGCTAGTGGGAGATCACTGACTCTGAACGGACAACTAGGGAACCTCATAGGACAGAACTCTGGAGAACCCTGAACCCTGAATGCAGGCTTGGGCAGTATGTGGAGGCACTGGAAGTGGGACCAGGATCTAACTCCAGTGCATGAACTGACTTTGTGGAGCCCGCTCTCTATGGAGAGATACCTTGCTCAGCCGTTGCATGAGGGTGCGGAGTGAGAGACAGGGTTTGGTCCTGCCTCAACAAGGTGATAGGACAGACTTAGATGACCTCCGTCCCCTCCAAACCAGGACGGAGTTGCTCGTGATAGGACAGACTCTTGACCTCCCAGGGGAGGTTTGGTCCTGCCTCAACGAGGTGATAGGACAGACTCAGATGGCCTCCCAGGGCAGGCATTACCCCCTCTGAGGAGCAAAGGGTGATGGGAGGAGCAAATGGGGAAGGGGGAGAGCAGATGGGGTAAGGTGGGAGGAGGGGAAGAAAGGAGGGAGGGAGGGGAACTGGAATTGGTATAAAAAATAATAATAAAAAAGTTTTTTAAAAAGTGTGTGTGTATGTTTGTTCAGCATGAAATAAACTAACGTTGTTTCTGTAAACTCCAATGGATTATATAGCACAAAATAGTATGTACTACTTTAAAATGTGTAACAAACTCTTTGCAGCTATTGAAGCTTATTAAAAGTTTTAAATAGCAAAGTCAAGTGTATTGGTACACACTTGTAATCTTAGCACTTGGGAGGTGGAGACAGGCAAATCAAGAGTTCAAAGTTAGGGTGGGCTGTGGTGGTGAACATCTTTAATCCCAGCACTCAGGAGGCGGAGGCAGGCAGATCTCTGTGAGTTCAAGGCAAGTTAGGTCTAAAGAATGAGTTGTGGGACAGCCAGAGCTACACAAAGAAACCCTGTCTTGGGGGGGGGTAAAAAAAGAGTCATCCTAGGTTAAATAGTTGAGGCAATCCTGAGCTACATATGACCCTGTTTCAAACAAAAGGCACAAAACTTTATATAGCAGCATAAAATTAGGTAGAATGCTATCGTTTTCAAAAAAGAGCAAATATCCAAAGACCATTTTGAAATAGATGTTGGTAGCAGGAAGTGCCCACAGGAAACAGCACTTGCCCCCCCAAAAGAAACAGGTGGCACTTTTTTTTTGTCTTTTTGGGGGGAGGAGGGTTGAGACAGGTCTCATTACATAGCCCTGGCTGTCCTGGAAATCACTTCTGTAGATCAAGCTAGCTTCAAATGTAGAGATCCACCTGCCTCTGCCTCCTGAAAGCTGGGATTAAAAGGGCTGGGCTGGGAATGTAGTTCAGTTGTTACAAATAAATGAATTCCTGGATCCAATTTCCTGTATCACATAGACCAAGTACGGTGATGCTCAGTCTGCAAACCCAGTACTCTGAAGGTGGATGCAGGGCATCCACGGTCCAAGGTCATCCCCAGTTACAAGTGGAGCTACAGATAGCCTGGGACACTTGAGACCTTGTCATTTCAAAAGAATACATAATTAGAAATCATTCTATACTGTTGCACATGGGTAGAAGGTTGGGGAGACGGCTCAGTGGGTAAGAGCACCAGCTATACATACAGGAGGATCTGAATTTTAATTTTCAGCAACCATATAAAATATTTGAGTACAAATGCAAGGCTGTAATTCCTGGTGCTGCTGTTACCTGTGGTTGGAATCTGGGCCTGGGTATTTCCAGGTTCTTGGCCTCTGATTCAAAGAACTGAAATAAAGGCTCACACAGATTCCAAAGTAGCAAGAATCGTTTATTCAGAGAAAAGCAATAGGACAGTCAAATACACTATCAAGAGTGACAGACAACCACACAAGTCAAGGTGCCTGGTTACTGTTTGAGGCTTCTTTTTACAGGGCTCATGAAAAAGAGGAGTTTGGTTAATCAAAGTGTAGTTTGGGTGGTTCTCTATTTATTTATTTTGGTTTTTCGAGACAGGGTTTCTCTGTAGCTTTGGAGCCTGTCCTGAAATTAGCTCTTATAGACCAGGCTGGCCTCAAACTCACAGAGATCTGCCAGCCTCTACCTCCCAAGTTCTGGGATTAAAGGCGTGCACCACCACCGGCTGGTTCTCTATTTTTGATTGACAGATTACATAACTGTTTCTCTATTGCACCTGTCCCTTCCCATAATGTATCTGATTTTAATCATATGCATGCCCAATTACATATAGACATAAGATGATAAATACAGGATTTTTCCCCTAAAACCTCACTCAAGGAAATAGTTCGCCTTATTGCACAGGTACCCCAAACTAGTTCAAGCCAGATCATCTCTCCTACCTTTGTATTTGGACATAGCTAAAATATGATTGAGTTGAATTTAAATTTGGTGGTTGTTATGGAGAGGAGAAAATTATTCCATTGTTGGAGTGGGGTGTGAATGAGCTAGGGGCAGGTGGTCCTAGGCCGATAGCAGGTTGGGAAGTGCAGTGTCTAGTACATAGGACCGTGTGTTCATAGTACATGCAATAAGGGTCTTGCACTGCCAAGTGCATTATTAACAGAGGTTTGTGCTATTCCCTGAGCTTTCCAACCATAACAATTTCAGGGAGGGGACAATGTCGTGATATTTTGTTTGTGTTTTAACAAAGCTTGCCTGAAGATCAGAGCTAAGCCACTAGAGGCCAGGCAGTGGTGGCACACACCTTTAATCCCAGGACTCTGGGGATAGACAGATCTCTATTAGTTCAAGACCACCCTGGGCTACACGAAACTGATCAGGTCTAAAAGAGAAACAGAGCTCACACAAAAGTTATCCCAGCACTTGGGATCATATGCCTTTAATCCCAACACTAGGGAGGTGGAAACAGGAGTGATATGGCTGGCCGGAGAGAGAAATATAAGGCAGGAGACAGGAGCTCAGAGCAGTCTGAGGACAGGATGGCCCCTTTGGTCTGAGCACTGGTAGAGGTAAGAGCTCTCTAGTGGCTGGCCGCTCTGCTTCTCTGATCTTCAGCATTAACCCTTATATCTGACTCTGGGTTCTTATTATTAATACCAATTAGAATTCATGCTACAGGGTAGAAACAGGATGACAGCTGGAGCCTGGAAGTCAGTCAGCCTGGAAAAAACTTTTGTGCTCCAGATGCAGTGAGAGACCCTATGTCAAGGAAATAAGCCAGCAAGTAAGAAAACAGATACCCCCATGTCCTATGTATAGGTGTATAGAAAGACGAGGACACACACAAAACCATATAAAGAAGGGTCTCAAGGCTGGGTTATGTGACATGTGCCTGTAGTTTTAACACCGGGGCTACTGAAGCAGGAGGGTCACTGACAATCAAGACTAGTCTCACCTGGGGAAATGGCTCAGCAGTTAGGAGTACGGCCTGCTCTTCCAGAAGACCTGTGCTCCAGACATAGCATGCACAAGGCAAATCACAATTATGTCACTGCAGCTCCAGGGGAATCTGACACCCTCTTCTGGCCTCCACAGGCACTGCATGCATGTAGTACATATATATGCAGACAAAACACCTATGCACATGAAATATGCCTAAAAAAAAAAAAGACTAGCCCCACATTAAAAAAGAGAAAGTCTGGAGTTCTCAAAGGATTCTGGAGTTGTTGGAGCTTGGTGAGGATAGGAAGGTGCTGAGCGAGTTCAGAATCATGGGGTTTCAGAAGCCAAACAATGCACTGTAGCACAAATTATAAAAACCCAGAGACAGATATTGGGGGTCGACCAGAAAACCAGAAAAGCAAAGCATCTAGCCATTAGAGAAGTCTTAACTCTACCAAGGCTGGGTGACCGCAGCCTAAACAGACCGGGCCCCTCTCTGCTCCCATTTTATATTCCCTCTTGTGCTGGGATTAAACACATGACTCCCTAGTACTGGGATTAAAGGTGTGAGGCATCACCACCTGGATCTGTTTCAGGATCAATCTTGTGTAGCCCAGGGTGGCCTTGAACTCACAGAGATCCATCTGCCTCTGTCTCCCAAATCCTGGGATTAAAAGTGTGTACCACAACTGCCTGACCTCTAGTGGCTGAGCTTTGTCCTTCTGATCTTTAGGCAAGCTTCATTTATTAAAACATAAACAGAATATCACTACAATGTACTTTATATGATTATCAGAAGAAGGGGATGATTCACAGACAAAGGCAGCAAGAAAGTCAGGAACTGTTAAATGAGATGGATGTGGTGGCACAAGCCTTTAATCCCAGCATTTGTGAGGCAGCAGCAAACCAACTTTGTGAGTTTGAGGCCATCCTGGTCTACACAATGAGTTTCAGGCCAGTCAGGGACCACAGCAACACTTACAAAGGAAAACATTTAATTGGGGTTGACGTACAGTTTCAGAAGTTTATTCTGTTGTCATCATAGTGGGACATAGTGGCATGCAGGTAGGCATGGTGCTGAAAAAAGGAGCTGAGAGCAGAGAAGGAGCTATATCTTGATCCCACAGGCAACAGGAAATGGTCTGAGACACTGGGCATTGTAGTAGGAGGCCACTTGTTTGCTTCCGGCTGCTCAGCCCCGAAATAATCACACAGAAGCCATATTAGTTACAATGCTGTTTGGCCAATAGCTTAAGCGTATTTGTGGCTAACTCATATCTTAAATTAACTCATCTCCATTAATCTGTGTATCGCCACAAGGCTGTGGCTTACCAGGTAAAGTTTTGGCATCTGTCTCCAGCGGGGCTACGTGGCTTATCTCTGACCCTGCCTTCCTTCTCCCAGCATTCAGTTTAGTTTCCCCCACCTAGTTCTACTCTTCCCTATCTATCAACAGGCCGAGACAATTTCTTTATTAATCATTGGTATTCATTCACAGCACACAGAGGGGAATGCCACATCAGGGCATAGCTTGAGCACATATGAGACCTCAAAGCCCATCCCCACAGTGACACACTTCTTCCAACAAGGCCACAATTAATCCAACAGCTATACCTTCACCTATGAGCTTATGGAGACCAATTACATTTAAACTTTCACACATAGTGAGAACCCATCTTAAGAAAAAATTGTTTAAAGAATATATTCAGAGATTCAGGAACAGTGAAGATCTGGGATGCTGCTTGGGTTTTCCATTCTGCCATTGTGTAGGTAGGAGACAGAGTAGGCAGAAGGGATTAAGGGGGAAAACAAGCGTTTACTTTGAGAAATGTTTATTTTAGCGGTTGTGGATGGTGAAGAGCTGGTAGGAAATGAAAGAAGTGCCCAGAGTTGAGAAGTCATGTGATGAACATGTTTAGTACACAGATATGTGTACAATCTTCATCAAATGTACAGCAGGGGCTGGGGAGATGGCTCAGTTGGTAAAGTGCTTGTGCAAGTGCGAGGAGTTGAGTTGACTCCCAGCATCCACATAAAAAAGCCTGCTGCCTCATGGTGGTGTATGCTCAGAATTCCAGCACCATGGGAGAGTGGTGGTGACATGAAGATCTCAGGGGCTCACTAGCCAGCCAACAAGGCCTACTCAGTAAGTTCCAGGTCAATGAGAGACTGTCTAAATAACAAGGTGGATGGCACCTAAGAACTTACAGCCAAGGTTGTCTTTTTGCCTGCAAACATGCACATGCACACACACACACACAGACACACACACATGCATTCTCCTCAACACACATATACAGAGAATGCAAACCAATGTCTCTCCTTGAAAATTTCCCTGGTTCCCACAGGTGGGCCTGCCACAGCACTATAAGGCTCTGATCACCTCATCCACTCACACAGGCAGGTGGGTAGGAGGACAGTGAGCTTCTCAGGAGGGCGCAAACTCAGTGTTTGTGGGGTGTGCCTGGACAGCCATACAGAACTTGGAGGGAGGACACAAGGAGGGGTTCATCTCCTTGAGACAACCTGAAGAGCCTTCAGAGGGTAGACATCCCTTGCCTTCCCTCTGTTCAGCTAGGAGAGAGTCACTTTCTTCTGTGAGATTCCCCAAATACATGCTCCCAGCTTTCTGCTGATAACTGGCAATGCACAGGCCATCACAGTCAGCACTCAATAGACATTTACAGAACAAACACCTCCTAATCCAGGACAGGAAGCAAGTTCCTGTACCTCAAGATTCAGAAGCACCACCAACATCACAGACTCTGCAACCAAGCCTGGTCTGAGACAGTCCCTGTGCACTGCTGCAGCCGACACGCCATTCTCCTACCTGTGTGTGCACTCAAGAAACAGGAGCCATGACAAAACCTCATCTGAGTGTTCACCAATACGCCTGATGACACAGGTGATTGCACTGCTCGTCCTGAGCAGACAGTCCACGTGGAGGGCTCGGTCTGCAGAGTTGCTATCATACTTGGCCCTAAGACACACAGCAGACCCACAGCCTGATGGAAGGGGCTGAAAGAGCAGCCTCAAGGGAAACTGCTCAGAGAAGAAAGGTCCCCCACTCTCGTTTGTGTTGTTTTCAGGCAGTCCACACTGGTCTCAAGTTTGTTATATAGAAGATGACCTCAAACTCCAGACCACCTGCCTTCAGCTCCCTACATCTGAGCCACTGCTCCCAACTTTAAAAGGTCCTCTCAAAGTCACACTGTTCGCTAGGAGCCACACAGGGCCTCAGCCCCAAATCCCTTCTCCTCAGATGAGGCTTACTCCTGAGGCTACAGAGGGTAATTATCTGCAGGCAGGAGCACTATGGTTAGAAGGCATCCAGGAAGGGACGGCGGATCTACATCAAGAGAAGCCCAGCACGTTTGTCCGCCAAATGCACAGCTTCCTCCCTCTTCAAGAACCAGTCTCATCTCTAATGCCAGGATCTTAAAAAGAAAGAAAATCTGTCCTCATTCAAAAAAAGAGGACTGGTGGGAACTGAACAGGAGCAGGGATTAGGAGCCCAGCTCCCTGTGTGTAACTTTTGCAAGAAGATGAAAAACCACCTCATCTACTGCATGCATCATGCTTGAACGCTATGTGACCCCCCTCAGAGGCCCCCATGATTGACCATGTACTCAGTGGCCAGCAGTCACGCCTCCTATGTTCTAAATGCTATGGTCAGCTCCTAGGTTAATGTACCTACCTTTTTAGATGTTAAGTCTAATGCTAGCAGCAGTTGGTGGTGCACTCCTTTAATTCCAGCACTCAAGGAGCAGAAGCAGGCAAATCTCTCTGAGTTCAAGGTCAGCCTGGTCTACAAAATGAGTTCCAGGACAGTCAGGCCTACACAGAGAAACCCTGTCAGAGACACTCTCTCTCTCTCTCTCTCTCTCTCTCTCTCTCTCTCTCTCTCTCAGAGATAATCTTTATAAATGGTCATGAAATTAAATGGAGAAAACTTTGTAAAAATTGTACATTAAGCATTGAGAATGGAACTGGACAGACGGCTCAGTGTTAAGAGTAGTTATTGCTCTTCCAAAAGATCCAGGTCCAGCACACACAGAAAGTAGCTTACAACCACCTATAACTTCAGCTCTAGGAAAGCCAATGTCCTCTGACCTTCTAACACAGCTTCACACAAGTGGTGTGCACATACTCATGTAGACATGTACATATAAATGAAAATAATAAAATTTCTTTTTTAAAGGAAATGGTGAGTCATTCAGTGGGTGTGGTGGCTTGAATAATAAATGCCCGCCACAGTCTCAGATATTTCAATACTTGGCCCCTAGTTGGTGGTACTGTTAGGAGACGCTTAGGAGGTGTGGCCCTGTTGGAGGAAAAATGTCACTTTGAGGTGGGCTTTGTGTCATTTCAGGTTGGTTCTCTCTGTTCAAGATGCGACTGTTCAGCCGCTCCTGCCACCGTGCCTGTTTGCTGCCATGCTTCCCTGCTGCGGGGGTGATGGAGGCTTAGCCCAAACTTCCTTGTCATGACAGCTCGCCACGGCAACAGAACGATGGATACAGTGTAATGGGATGGAGAGAACTCTACAAAACTGTCCTCTGACCTCCCCAGGTTACACACACATGCACACAGACACATGCACACACACAGACACACACACACACATGCACAAATGATGATGATAAAAAGTTGTATCAAAAAGAAGCTCTGGGCTGAGGAGATGGCTCACTTGGTAAAATGTTTGTTAATCATGTGTTAGGACCTGAGCTGCAACCTCCAACACCCACATAAAGAAACCTGATGTAGCAGTTTCCCTCTGTAATCTTAGTACTGACACTGGAGAAGTGGAGCTCAAAGGATCAGTAGGACTTGCTAGTTAGCCAGTGTTGCCTAATTGGCAGGCTCCTTGCAGAAAAACAAACAAACAAAATGGTTGCTAGGCATGATGGCACACACCTTCAGTCCTCAAATTCCATAGGCAGAAGCAGGGGAATCTCTGTTCAGAGCCAGCCAGGGCTACATGGAGACACCATGTATCGTAGGAAAGAAAAAAGAAAAAGAAAATCAACAAAACCAGGATGCTGTGCAAGTCTGCTGACCTGACTTCCATCCCTAGAACCACGTAAGGGTGAAAGGAGAAAGCTGACCTCCATATACACACCACGGCACTAACACCCCCCGCATCAGTCACATACATATACAATAGCTATACACCAGAACTGTAGGACTGAAGAGGCCCTAGTGAAGTGAAGGGGTGTTGTGGAATATTCAGTCACACTGTGACCCCCAAGATTGCATTACTTAATGGAAAAACCTGTTTCTAGTTGTGGTGTGGCTCAGCCCTAACACACGCCTTTAATCCAAGATCTTTCTGCTTGAATACTGTAAACAAGCTTAAATAAAATCAACCATAGGTCAAAAAGTGGAGCAAGCAACCAGCTGATAGAAAAAAAAAATAACAAGTAAGAAGAAGGAAGTCAGGAGGATGGGGAGCACAGGAAGTAGGAGGGAGGACATCCAGTCAGAGGAGTTTTTGTTTTTGAGAAAGGGTTTCTCTGTAGCTTTGGACCCAGTCCTGGAACTAGCTGCTGTAGACCAGGTTGACCTCAAACTCACAGAGATCCGCCTGCCTCTGCCTCCCAAGTGCTGAGATTAAAGGAGTGCACCACCACCACCGCCCAGCCTAATTCTTAATTCTTATTCTTACCACAGTTCTAGTTAGTTTTTTGTCAACTTGACACAACTCAGGGTCATCTGGGAAGCAGAAACTTCAACAGAAAAAATGCCTCCATTAGACTGGCTTGTGACAAGTCTGTGGAGACAATTTTTTGACTAGTGGTTGCTGTGAAAGGGCCTAGGCTACTCCATGGTGCCCCCCATGGACAAGTGCATCTGGGTGCTGTATGAGAGCAAACTGAACAAGACATGAGGAGCAAGCCAGTAAGCGGTACTTCTCATGGCTTCAGTTTCTACCCCCAGGTTCCTGCCCTGCGGAGTTCCTTCAGTGATGGACTGTGATCAAGAACTATATGTTAAAATAAACCTTTTCCTCAACAAGTTGCTTTTGGTCTTGGTGTTTTATCCCAGTCATAGAAACTGTAACTCAGACACTTACCCCACTTCCTTATAACTCCTAATATTAACTAAAATCTGAATCCACTCTATACTATCCTTGGTTCTTTATCTTCCAACACTTACTGAAGCCAGAATGGTGTGGGAGGTCCTTCTGTTTACATGTTGATTTTATTGGTTAATGAATAAAGAAAACTGGCTTGGCTTATAGCATGGGAGAAGGAAGGCAGAGTCAAGAGATGCCATGGAGCCACCACCAGAGATGTGCTGAAACTTTGCTGGTAGGCCAAGACCTCGTGGTGATGTACTGATTAATAGAAATGGGTTAAATTAATATAAGAGTTAGCCAATAAGAAGCAAGAGCTAATGGGTCAAGCAGTGATTTAATTAATACGGTTTCTGTGTGATTACTTTGGGTCTAAGATAGCAGGGCAGCCGGGAACCAACAGGAGGTTCTCTCTCCTCCAACAAATTGGCACCCAATGTGGCAAACTAAAATAAAATTAAAAACCTGAAAGAGCTTAATTCTAGACACAAAAGAACAGAGTGAAGCATACATTCAGCTCCTTCAGCCAATAGCATTTAAGATACCAGCCCACTTGGGCATGGTCTCTTATACTGTAAATGCAGCTGTCAAGAGTGTGCTCTCTCTCTTGCTTCTGGCTCTCACTTCTGGCTGCTATACTCTGTTCCTGTTCAGGCAGAGGACTGTTATCTAGGACAGAGATCTCTAAGTTTCCCTTAAATAAATAACCCTTTATTATTCATAATTCTGAACTGGTGTAGGATTATGTTGTGACTTTCACCTTCATCTGGTGCCCAACCATTTGGTTTCAGGATCTGCAGCTCTGACTGCACACCACCATGTTCAGAGTGCACTCAGCTCAGTGTGAGTCCTCCCTCAGCCCGCCTCAGCCATGGCCTGTGCACAGAGCCAGCAGTTCATTTGGATATAGAATTCTCATGCAACGGCCTTCCCTGCTACAGACTGGCCGTATTTCTTTCTATTTTCTCATTACACCCCTTGGAGTGGCTTCAAATCCACACGCACACTCCCCAGTGCCTGTGCCCCACCACCATGCACCATGGAAACTCAAGTGGAACACGGGCTTTCCCAGCTGCCTCTGTATATTGTTATTCCTGTGTTTGTGCAGCTGCTGACCAATCAGGGCCCACTACAGAGTACACAGTTTGTGATTTCTGTTAAAAATAACTATTTTTTATCTGAGCTTACCTTTTAGCATTTCACTCAAAAATCAGATTCAGACCAGCCACGTGACTCCACATGTGCCACTAGGCACTGCTGGGTTTGTTTTGTAGGTGGCCCGTGACACCTATTGGTAGGTAGTGGTTATTGCACCTATTCCAGCTCAAACTCAACCATAGGTAAGATCCATAATTTGAAATATAAATTATAAATTTATAATTTAAAAGGGCACTATGTCAGACAACCTAACTGTCCAAGGTTTCAATAGTCTCTTTACTTACACCATGTATGAGGTTTTACAAAACTTATATGATTTCCCTCCTACATCACTATTTTTGATTCTAGGTATTAGTCTTGTCCTCAATATTTTTATCTTAAAAATATTGTTTGAAAATAGGGCTAAAAATTAGGTGTTTTTAGAAATGGTACAGTTTTTACAGACTGATACCAAGCTTTTCAAAAAAGAGGTTGAAACTATGAAGAAGGATATGAACAATTTAACTAACAAAACTCAGACAACAGAGGTTCGTTTAGAAATGGTACAGACTGATAGTGATTTATTAAAAGGAAAGTTCACTACTCTGGAAAAGGATACAGCTGATTTGGCACATAAAACCCAGTCAAAGACAGTAGGTGCTGAAACATTATTTGAGAGGATTTGTACTGTTGAATGTATTAATTGGACACTGTCGAAGGGGTGTGACAGACTGACTGACAGAATGTCTCTTCTGGAAGGTAATATGCATGCTATGAAGATTATGTCCAAGGATGAGACATTATCTCTACTGGATTAGACTTCATACCTTGGAATCCTCAAGGACAGCATTAAAACAGAACACTAGACATGAGATCCAGACCTTACAAAAGGCAGTGGTAAATATATTTGAAAAGACTGAGAAACTTATTGAATTTGATGACCAGGGACAACAGGTACAAAGACAAAATTTAGCCTCATCAGTACGTAAAAACCTCCAGGATAGCTNGTAAATATATTTGAAAAGACTGAGAAACTTATTGAATTTGATGACCAGGGACAACAGGTACAAAGACAAAATTTAGCCTCATCAGTACGTAAAAACCTCCAGGATAGCTTCCCCAGAGTTCTACCTGCCTTTCCGGTAATAACATCAGAAAGAGTATCTGGCCCCAAGTACCCTAAGGTTGTCAAAGAATATTCATGGGAGCCCATACATATGACTGACCTAAAGAAAATTAAACAAACAATTGTAGCTTATGAACTAGATCTGTCCTTTGTTAGGGAAATGGTCAAAACATGGGCTTCCAGTAACAAAGCAACGCCACAAGACTGGACTCAGTTAATCATAGCAGTCCTAGAAAATGGACCACAATTGCTTTGGAAGTATTATTTTAAGGAAGAAACTAGAATTTTAGAGCAACAGGAAAAAGCAAAAGGAATTGAGATTACCCTAGATCAAATTCTAGGCGAGGGACTTTATTCTGATCTTCAGGATCAAGCTCTTTATGATGAACACACCTTCTGCCTATGTAGCACAGAAGCTTTAAAGGCTTGGGACAGGATTCAGGAACAAAGAAAGTGTCAGGAGCCAAAAAAGTAAAGAGGATCAAAGCAAGATTAATATGGAGTTCAACCTTTCATAAACAATGGGGACAAACAATTCAGTCCCAAGGTCTAACAGCCAGAAATCCAGACCTAAGTCTGGCCATTTCCGAGAAATGGTAACTTAGCTGACAACTGCTACTGAGATTAGCAGTGAGGAATTTAGATAAGGGAGTTAGCTATTTACAGA
>LOEQ01001846.1:59097-70285 GCA_001685075.1 Bramus lutescens
TTTAGTGACTTTTTACAAAGAATAACTAGGGCTGTACATATAGGGTTAACTGACCCAGAAGCTAGACGTATAATAATTGAATCTTTGGCTTATGAGAATGCCAACCTAGAATGCCAAAGGATCCTTGGGCCTTCAAAGATCAGATCAGCACCCATGGATGAATGGGTCTTGAATACAATGAATGTCGAGACCCTTGACTATGGTACTGAAGCTTACATAAGAGAAACAATTTCCAATGGTAAGAGAAGACACCAAAATACCAAATGTTTTAATTGTGGTAGAATGGGACATCTGAGAAGGGATTGTAGACAAGAGATTCCTAGGAATAATGTCTCCCCTGGAAATGGCAGGAATAGGAGGACTCAGCCTTTAGGTATATGTAGGAGGTGTGGCAAAGGCCAGCATTGGACCAATGAATGTAGGTCAACGACAAATAGACAAGGAAACCCAATACCATAGGAAAATGCCATAGGGTGCCTCTTGCAGGCCCCCATGATGAACGTGGTCCAGTCATTCCCAGTTACCATGGAGAACGTGTCTCACCAGGAAAATTAAAAACTCCAATGCCTACAGTAAAAAACAATACTCATCTGAATGATGGAATAAATGTGGAGGATGGGTCAAAAGCTCCAGCAGGATACAGGAAACTTATGCTCTGGCTGACTCCTATAAATGACTAAATACCAAAGCTAAAAGTGTGTGTAAATGCAAAGACACGGGTGTGAATGAAAGTATCATTACTCCAGAATCTTGGCATTTGAATTGGCCTCTTCAAGAGGTAGATGTTCAGTTCCTAGGAACTGGAACCCTATCTCAGGTAAAACAAAGCATAAGATTAGTTGAATGCCTCGGGCCAGAAGGACAGAGAGGAAGACCAAGGCCATATGTAGCTAATATTGCAGTGAATTTGTGGGGTCGGGACTTATTGCAGCAATGGAATACCCAAATTAACAATCCTGCAGTCTCAAAAACTTATGTTTATGGGGAAACATTATAGATATTATAGACAATGGTCACCAGCCATTCAGGCTGTACAAGAACACAAAGCAATTGATAAACTTTCAGGGGTTCTAACAGCCTTGCCTTTAAAATGGTTAACTGAGAAACCAATATAGGTTAAACAGTGGCTTCTAGCTGAGGAAAAGTTGCAGACTGTAGAATAGCTGGTATAAAAGTGACTAGATGCTTAACATATTGAAGAATCTACTAGCTCTTGGAATTCTCCTGTATTTGTTTTGAAAAAGAAATCTGGAGCTGGGTGGTGGTGGTGCACGCCTTTAATCCTAAATAGACTGAGGATCTCACCGTAAGAGCTGGAACTCTGCAACAGCTAAAGAAAAAAGTAGGACATACACTTCAAGATGCAGGCATAGGTAAGGACTGTCTGACTAGGACTTTCATGATTGCTCAGAAACAAGGAAAATCATAAAACAAATAGGATCTTGTGGAATTAAAAGGGCTTTGTGCAACAACAACAAAAAAATCAGTCAAATGAGGAAACAGCCTACTGAATGGGGAAAAATTCCTAGGCAGCTATAAACCTGACAGAAAATCTACAATATACAAAGAATTCAAGAAACTAAACATCAAGAAAACTAACACCCAATAAAAAATGAGATATGGAACTAAACAAAGAGTTATCAAAATAAGAAATGCAAATAGCTAATAAGTATGTTTAAAAGTGTTGAACACCAGTCTTGGTAGTACATGAATTTAATCCCAGTAGAAGGAGGTGGATCTCTGTGATTTCCAGGCCAGCCTGGTCTATATGGTGAGTTCCAAGCCAGTCAGAGCTACACAATGAGATGCTCTGACAAAACAAAACAAACAAACAAAAATGTGGAACATTGGCCATCAGAAAAATGCAAATTAAGACTTAGAGATTCCATCTTAAACCAGTCAGAAAGCAAATGGCTGGCTGGAGAGATAGCTCAACAGTTAAAAGCACTTGCTGTTCTTGCAGAAAATCCAGGATCAATTCCCAGCATCCATATGGTGGTTCATAGTATCCGTAACTACAGTTCCAAGGTACCTAATGTTCTCTTCTGACCTGTATGGGCACCAACGTGTGCACATGAATACATGGAGACAAATCATGCTTTTACATAATAGAAAAATCAGTAAAATAGTCAAAATAAATCTTCAAAGCAAATGAAAACAAATACTGACAAGGATGTAGGGAAAGAAGAAATGTTATTGACTGCTGGTGGGGTGTAAGTCACTGTAGCCACTATGGAAGTCACTGTAGAGCTAAAAATAGGCGTTGGAGAGATGGCTAAGTGGTTAAGAACACTGACTGCTCTTCCAGAGGACCCAGGTTTAATTCCCAGCACCCATATAGTCTTATGGAAAATGATCAGGAAAAAAGCTAAACAAAGACAATTAGATTCAGAGTTGTTTTAAAAGGGAAAAAAAGGGGAAGTGCTGTGGGATAATGCTCTTGTAACTTGTAAAGATTTGTCACTCATATTGGTTTAATAAAATGCTGATTGGCCAGTAGCCAAGCAGGAAGCATAGGCAGGGGGAACCAGACTAGGACAATTCTCAGAAGAAGAAAGGCTCAGTCTGCAGTCACCACCCAGATAAAGAGGAAGCAAGATAAAAATAGCCATGTTGCAAATCATAGATAAGAATTATGGGTCAATTTAAGTTGTAAGAGCTAGTTAATAATAAGCCTGAGCCAATAGGCCAAACAGTTTATAATTAAAATAAGTTTCTGTATATATCTTTGGAACTGAATGACTGCAGGACTTGGCAGCTCACAACAGTCTGTAACTTCAGTTCAAAGGACTCCAAGATCCTTAAACACAGATATATAAGCAAGCAAAACACCAATGCAGGCAAAATAAAATAAAAGTTGTCTTTTAACCTCATACACACATGCACACGCACAGATATGCACGCACAGCACACATGTACACACACACACATACACACAAACCTACCACACTTAGTTATATCATTCCTCAGAATATGCCCAAATGACTCCTCCTCTACAGAGAAATGCACATCCATGTTCACTGCTGCTCTATTCCCATTACCTAGGAAATAGAACCAACTTAGAAGGTCATAAACTGATGAATAGATAATGAAGATGGGGGAACACATATACAGTGAAATTTTATTCAGCATTATGGAAAAATATAAATTTGCAGGAAACTAGATGCAAATGGAAAATATTTTACGAACTGGATTAATTAAAAGTTGCTCATTGGGTTTTGTCAACTTGATACGAACCTAGACATAAAGAAGAAGACAGAATCCGATGTGGAGGTGACATATGCTGTGAATGTGTTTTGTTGTCATTGGTTAATACAGAAGCCGCTTTTGGCCAATGTCTTAACAGAGTAAAGCCAGGCTGGAAGAGATATATAGAGAGAGTAGGCTGAGTCAGGAGAAGCCATGTAGTCACCAGAGACAGACGCTGCCAGGGATGGAACTTTAGTAAGCCACAGCCATGTGGCAATACACAAGATTAATTGAAATGGGTTAAGAATTATCCATGGGCTGGAGAGATGGCTCAGTGGTTAAGAGCACTGGCTTCTCTTTCAGAGGATCCAGGTTCAACTCCCAGCAGCCATGTGGCAGCTCACAACTGTCTGTAACTTCAGTTCCAGAGGATCTGATACCCTCATACAGACACACATGTAGTCAAAACACCAATGTACTTAAAATAAAAATAAATCATTAAAAAAAGAAATTATCCAGAAAACGCTTAAGCTATTGGCCAATAGTATTGCAAATAATGATTTTTGAGTGATTATTTCAAGTCTGGGTAGCTGGGAACAAACAAGCAGCCTCCACCAACAAAAATCTTCTGAAAAAATGACTCCATGTCTGGGAAGAAATAGAAAAAAATGCCCCCATAAGGTTGACACCAGACAAATCTGCAAGGCATTTTCTGATTAATAGTCAATGTGGAAGAGCCCAGCCCCTTAGGGGCGATGTCTTTCCTGAACAAGGTGGTTCTGGAGGCGCTAAGAAAACAGGCTGAGAGCTGGGTGTGGTGCCACACATCTTTAATCCCAGAACTGAGAAGACAGAGGCAGAGGTAGCTCTGTGAATTTAAGGCCAGCCTGCTCTACATTGCTACTGGTCTTGGTGACCCAGCAGAACTAGATAGTGAGACCCTACTGTTGAGGTCACAGCACATTCTGCTTGCAGGACAAAGAAACAGAGCTGGAACTGACCTAAAAACTGCCTTCTGCTGACTGGTTTTTATAAGGCCAGAAGAAACTACACAGACTGCAGGGAGAAAAAGCCATCCCTGGCATCCCTGCAGCCAACCCTGCATGCTATAAGCCAACCTGCCAAGATGTGCCATAGCACTATGAAGTTCATGAGGCAACCAACTGCTTTTGGATTGGATTTAAGCCCTGCCCCACAGGAGGGAATTCAGGCCTGATGCTGTATACCTGGCCAAAAACCCTGACTCAGGAGGTCACAGGCTCTGAGAGGAACCTACTACTGTTTTCTTCTTAAATGGATGTTTGTCAAGCCACACTCTACATATTTATGTGTACTCCCATAGATCACTGACTCCCTCCACCTTAGCCAGGGGACCTTCTCCCTGAAGCAGTAAGCAGTGCAGACTCATAACTGGCAAAAGGGCAGAGACTAAGTGATGCTGAGTGTTCAGTCTTTTTTACTTTTTATTAATTTATCGGTTGTTTTTTTTTGAAACAGCACCTCACTATGTACCCTTGACTATAGTGACATTTTGTTTATGCTTTAACAAATAAAGTTTGCCTGAAGATTAGAGCTAAGCCACTAGAGGCTGGGGTGTGGAAGCACATACCTTTAACCCCAGGATTTGGGAGATAGAGGCAGATGGATCTCTGTGAGTTCAAGGCCACCCTGGGAAACACAAGACTGAATCTGTCTAAAAGAGAAACAGAGCTCAGAATTTGGGATCACTCGCCTTTAATCCCAGCACTAGGGAGGTGAGGACAGAAGTGATATGGCTGGGTGGAGAGAGGAACATAAGGCAGGAGACAGGAGCCCAGTGCGGTCTAAGGTTTGATGGAGACAGATGAAGTCTGTAAATGCAGTCTGAACACAAGATTGCCTCTTCGGTCTGACAATTGGTAGAGCTAATGGAACTCTCTAGTGGCTAGGTCTGCTTCTCTGATCTTCAGCATTAACCAATCCCTATATCTGACTCTTGAATTTTATTATTAAGACCGACTAGAATTCGTGCTACACCTAGTTGTCCTGGAACTCTCTATGCAAACCAGGCTAGCCTCAAACTTACAAAGATCCTCCTGCTTCTGCCTCCCGAGTGCTGGGATAAAGGGTGTGTACCATCTCACCTAGCTGAGTATTCAGCCATAAATATGACTTCTGTATCAACAACCACAAGGTTTAGGGAACACTGAGGAAGAAGAGTGTAGAGAATCTAAGAGATGGAAGATGAAAGGCTGTGAAATGTGATCCCTTGGACATGACATGGCTGCTGCACAGTCCCTTGGACATGACATGGCTGCTGCACGGTCCCTTGGACATGACATGGCTGCTGCACTCATGAATTTAAATGCGGCATGTTTACCTGCACAAGATCAAGAAAACAAAATCAGTCAATAACCCAGCAGACAGTACTAACTCAAGAAACAAGGGGAGGAAGAGGACGAGGAAGAAAAGGAGTGTGAGAGTAGATTGTATGCACGTATGAAAATTGTCCAAGTATAAACAAAAAACATTCTAAAAAATTTAATAAGATAAAGTATCCTAGTTAGGGTTTCTATTGCTGTAAATAGACACCAAGACCATGGCAACTCTCATAAAGAAAACCACTTAATTGGGGCTGGTTTACAGTTTCAGAGGTTTAGTCCATTATCATCAAGGTGGGACATGGTGGTGGGACATGGTTGCGTGCAGGCAAATATGGTGGTGGAGAAAGAGCTGAGAGTTCTATATCTTTATCCACAGGCAGCAGAAGGAGACTATAAACTACACTGAGTATAGCTTGAGCATAGAAGACCTCAAAGCCTGTCACCACAGTGAGACACTTCCTCCAAAAAGGCCGCTCCCTATGGATCAAGCATTCAAACATGAGTCTATGGGGGACGTTCCTATTCAAACCACCACAAAAAGCAATAGTAGACAGCAGACATCAATCTGCACAGGTACATGCACACATATGCATATTGTGCATATTGAATACAAAAATATTTCTGTGCTTGCATCAGCAGCACATATACTAAAATTGAAAACAGAAAGGGAATAGCATAGCCCTAAACAAGAATAAAATATAAGTTTGTGAAGTATTCCACTCTTAAGAAAAAAAAAGGACTGGGGAAGGGCGGCTAGAGAGACAGCTCAGTGGTTAGGAGCTCTTTCGGAGAGCCTGGATTTGAGTGCCAGCACCCACATGCCTGCTCACAACTGTCTATAACTCAAGTTCTAGGAGACACGACATTTCCTTCTGGCTTCTGTGGGCACCAGGCACACATATGGTGCAGCTATGCATGCAGGCAAAACACACACAAAATTAAAAAAGAAAATAACTGTTAAATCCTCCTTCACCTACCCAAGACAAACACCCTCAACTTCCTCAACAACCTCCTAGACAGGGACAAGTCTTCCCTCACTGGGAAGAGAGTAGAGAGGCCTAGTCATCCAAAGGCACATGGTAGGATAAATCCAGCCAACAGTGGACAAAGCAGGCTAACCTCTGCCTGGTACACCACTCCCTCTTTGTGAGGCAAGCAGAAGTCTAGCTGGGCCGGGGAAGTGTCTCATTCCAGCCTGAAGTAGGGCCCATGAGTCACAAGGTATCAGGGTCTAGCTAGAGGATAAATGAACCAATGGGTCCCCATCAGACCCAGCCTTGTCTCTCCATGAACACCAGGTCCAAACAAAAGTAATGCAACTGCCAGTCTCTATCGGCACAAGGCAGAGAACCCTGAGCTCCCTGGGGCCTTTTGTAGTGAGTGTGCATGTGCGTGCATGTGAAGGTCAGTCAACTTTGAGAGTCAGCTTTCTTGCCACCCTTTGGGTTTGGGGGCTCAAACTCAGGCTGTCAGTTTTGGTGACAAGCTCCTTTACCTGCCCAGCCATCTTACTAACCCTGTGGCTTTAAGACCTACATAGACTGACCCCTTTTCCTCTGGGGCAGGAGCTGACACTCAGTAGCCATAGTTCCCCCTTCTCTCTCTTTAGCTCTAAGTAGCCTGGGACCCAGCACTGGCACTACCCTGGGTGTGGTTAGTGAGCTGTGTCCTTAAGAGCAGGCGGGGAGGGTTGGTTACAGGAGCACAAGAGAGGTAAGACCAGTTCCCTCCAGACCGCTGGTGTGTGGCCCAGGGTGGAGCCCCTCAGTTTAAAGAGCAGAACCCATCCAGGCTATCCTCAGACTTGCTCTCTGCACCAGGCACCACTCACCTGGCTGGGCTGATCTCCAGGGTGAGTAGATATTTGCTAGGACTTGGAGGGGGTGGTCAAAAGAGCATCAGAAGGGGTGGTGGGTGCTGACCCCAGAACTCTGGGAAGTGAACAACTGTTTGGGGGTTGTGAGGACAGAGTTGGTCTTCCGGGGCCTGGAGACTTCTGACTTTGTGACTGTGTAGTAGAGGGTTCAAGGCTAGCGAAATAAGAACCAACCTTTAGCAGAGGTACATGTGGAATAGAAATGGGAAAATCCAGGAGCTGTGGGTTAAGGGAAGAGGCAGAAGAAACTGTAAAGATTGGCTGGACCACAAACTCTCAGGCCCACAAGTTTTTCATCTTAAGGAAAAGGTCTGTACACCACTCCCTCTTTGCGAGGCAAGCAGAAGTCTAGCTGGGCCGGGGAAGTGTCTCATTCCAACCTAAAGTAGGGTCCATGAGCCACAAGTCAGGGTCTAGCTAGAGGATAAATGAACCAATGGGTCCCCATCATATGAATTGTAAATTCATCTGCACAATTTACAAGGTTGCCGTTATTTACAGGACACTGATACACAGAGATGGTACCTTACTAAGTCACATAGCTGGCAAGTGAATGAGAAAGGACTGAGTCCAGGCAGTTGGCACTGGATCTGTGATCTCATTAGGTCAGAGCTAGGTATAATAGATAGTAATAGTGGCTTCAGAACTGAACCCTTGACACTAATGATGTCTACCATCACACAGAAAAAGAGATGGGTTTTTTTCTTTAAAAGTCAGCTACACAACATGTAAATGGGGCCCTGCATAGCACCGACTCACAGAAGAAAGTGGCTATGTCGCAGGCACTGATGCTCTGAGTGGAATTTAGGTCGCCTGCAACAGAGTCCCTGACTCCAGAAGAGGATGCCTGGAAAGGTGTCTTCCATCCCTGGTGCTGATTTTTAGACAATCTATAATTCAGCCTGGCTACCCCAGGCCCAGATCTTTTCAAATAGAATAGCCAGGATCTGTACACCTGGTTAGGAAAGCCTAGTTCCTATGACTTAGGACAGCCATGTGACTTGGAATGTTTGGTTTATCTTCCTGAATTCCCTCTGTTCCTATCTCCTGTCAAAGAGATGACAGTATCTTTGTCAAGCTCTTCACAAAGCCCACAGTGGATACTGTAGGGTGTTCTGTTCTAAACATTTAGCTAGAATTAACCAATCCACACATCAAGGCAGTCACTGCTGCCATCCACAGATGTGCAAATAGAGTCATTTTCCTAAGGAAGTGCTTGCCTAGTGGAATTTGTATCTCTAAACCTCACACCAGTTCTGCCTCTTACTAATGGAGAAAGCTGTGGAAGGTCACAGACCAGCCCACAGAGCCAATCCCACCTACCTCCACTCTGCAGCCTGCAGCCTTGCCCTCGGTCCTGACATGACGGCAGTAACCAGTGTCTTTCTCCTGGTGCTAGCAGGTGAGTTCTCCATACACTCCACCCTCCAAGGTGGTGGTGACCAGATAGCCTCTCCCCAGGTGACTGCTATCCAATAAATATGTTCACATTTAAACTGCCAGCTGCACGAAACACTAGCACAGGTGGAATAAGAACATTGGAAAAATTATTTAATGGCTACCAAGACAGTGGATCATGGGAAACGGACAATGTACATCAAGGTTGCTGCTTCTTCAAGGGGCAGAGAGCCTGGCTCTAGCCAAAGCTTCTGGGGCAAGGTGAAATATGTACCAAGCATCTTGTTCACAGCACAAGACCAGCAGGGCAATAAATAGGAAGGGCTGTGAATGGGAAGCCATGGGCCTCAGTATGAGTTACAAAAGCCAAGGCCTGTTTGGGACTGAAGATATGAGAAAGGGACCTGGTAAGCCCAGGGTCACTTCCCAGACCTCTAGATAGCTGTCATTTTAGACACCAGTATGGTAAACAAACACCCACTTCCGCTTCCCTACTCAGTTCTGCCTGCCTTGGAAGCCAATGATCCGATCGGTGAGTACCCACCACTGCTCTCTGGCAAGTGACATCTGCCACATGCCTGCGTTTTCCCCTAAGACCCTATATCCTGCCTCCTAGTTCTGGCATTCACTTATTTACTGTTTTTCATTTACTACAGATAAAGACAGTCCTTTCTATTATGGTAAGACCTGGCACCAAGCCCCACCCCTCCCATTCAATCCTTGTCTACTTTGGACCTTGTTGCCAAGCCCACTGAGGACAACGGTATATACCCCAGAGACAGGGTGGGGTGGGACATCAAACCTGTTCTCTGTGAGAGCTCAATGCAGTGAGGAATAAGGGTGCCCTGGGGCATGGGGATGAGGTTGGAAGCCCAAGACTGGGCTCAGTGAACCTTGTCCTCCTTTCTCAAGGTTCTTCCACTTTGCCTCTTATATGACTTGTCCCTATGAGATATTACATGATGTACCTATTAACCCACTTGGTCTTTTTATCATTGCCTCGGATCTAAGTGCCATGTGGGAAGGTGCTTATTTACAGGGCCAGTGGGTGCTTGTAAAGGCCTCCCACAAAGCCACACGCCCAATCCCATAAATACCTGTTGAATGAATGTGTGAGGGTACTGATACTGTTGTCTCTGCTTCGCACATCCCCTGCCCCAAGACTGGGAGAGCCTGCAACTAGGCGGAATGATCATTGCAGGGCTCCTGTGCATCGCTGGACTAGCCATGGCCTTCAGTAAGTACAGGGATTGGGAGAGTAGGGAAAGGCAGGCTGACTCAGGCTGGCTGACTATGTTCTTCCTCTCCCAGGTGGCAAGTGCAAATGTAGGGACAGTCATAACCCCAGGTAAGTGACTCAGTTGTATGTTCCTATGGCTGAGCACACTTAAGTGGTGATAAAGTTCTAGGACCTACAAAATCATGACAGCTTGTCTATTCATTGGGCTCAAAGTAGGACTTGTTTATAGATAATAAACCCTAAAGGGCCCCAATTCAAGAAAAATCCATGAAGAAGAGTATTAAGGTGTCCCCACAACTGGGTGGTAGTCCATACCTGTAATCCCAGCACTTGGTAGAGATAGGAAGATTGGGTCAAGGTCATTCTTGGTTACATACCAAATTTAAGACTTGTATGAGATGATAAAAGATGCACTTAAGAGCCGGGCTCAAAATATTTTTTAAAAATTTTATTTATTATGTATACAATATTCTGTCTGTGTGTATGCCTGCTGGCCAGAAGAGGGCACCAGACCTCATTTAAGATGGTTGTGAGCCATGTGGTGGCCGGGAATTGAACTCAGGACCTTTGGAAGAGCAGGCAATGCTCTTAACCTCTTAGCCATCTCTCCAGCCCTCAAATACAGAATTATTGTATTATCTGTAGGGACAGCAGATCTTGATGCTAATCTGCTTTCCTTCTCTAGTTCCTTACCTGGGAAAGGCACCCCACTTATCACTCCAGGTGAGCTGGGCCTCTGTGGGATGTAGGGATGGAGAGTGATGGAGTAGCAAAGGAAAACAGGTCACTAAAGAACTGACCCAATTCTCTACAGGCTCTGCAAATTGAACACAGGACCAAGTTGGAGGCAGATTTTGCCAACCTCCCTGTTCCTCCCTTCGCAGGATGGCCTCCATAACACATACTGTGATGTCTTCAGTAACAGGGAAGGGTGACCAACGCTTTTATAATAAAGTCTCTTGCTGCTCCTTTTGTGGTCTTGTGACCCCTCTGTCAATGTAGTAGGGAAGGCAGGGATGTGCAAATATCTGGTGAGTAGTCTGTGTCCAGTGTTGATGTAGGAGGGTCATCTGTCTATGTGTTACTTTCATTGGTTAATAAAGAAACTGCCTTGGCCCTTTT
>LOEQ01001846.1:185246-196260 GCA_001685075.1 Bramus lutescens
TTCTTTATTAACCAATCAAAGTAACACATAGACAGATGACCCTCCTACATCACATCCTTCTGCGCCACCAAACAAAAAACGCTGCGCCACTCCAAATCCCTTTCTACCACTTCCAGATGCCCTCTGATGATCTATGATTGCTCTCTGTCAACTAGTTGCTAACTCAGCCTCCTAACTCAAGGTTAATTTTATTTAATTAACCAAATGTAGACTTGAGATTCACAGTGTGATCAAATATCCTCCAGCAGGAAATCTACTTCCTCCATACCTGAGAGTCAGTTCAGACTCTAAGGTTTTCTCTAAGGATCAGAGAGCTCTGTGTGGGTCTATAGATTCATGAAATTGTAGAAATGGATTTGGAAGATCTTTAGCTAGGTGTCTATATATACTTTTTGTTAAAGATTTGGCTGAGCCTCAAAATAATTAACACAATTCTTATTGTTTGAATGTGCTCCCCCAAAGTATGTATGTTGGAAACTTAACTCCCATTGTCAAATTTAGTGGTATTTTGAAATGGATGTCTTTGGGAGGTGTTTTAGTTACTTTTCTATTGTTGTGATAAAACACAAAGACCCTAAGCAAAATGGGGATGAAAGGGCTTATTTTGTCTTATAACCTGTGGTTTACCATCTGAGGAAATCAGCAGGAACTTAAGGCAGGAGCTTGGGAGTAGGAACTGATGTAGAGGCCATGGAGGAGTGCTGCTTACTGGCTTGCTCTTCCCGGCTTACTCATCTTGCTTTCTGATACCATCTGGGACCATCCACCCAGGGGTGGCACCACCCTCTGTGTGATAGGTTGACCCTCACCAATCATCAATTAAGAACCACAGGCTTTTTCCCATAAGCCAGCCTGGTGGGGGCATTTTCCCAACTGAATATTCCTCTTCCAAACTAACTCTACTCTCTGTCAAGTTGCTATAAAAACTAGCCAGCAGATGAGGTAACTGAAATTAAATGAGATCATGAGGGTGGGGCCCCATAATGACCCTAGTGGCTTCATAAGAGGCCCCAGATGGCTACCTTGAACCAGGTATTGCCAGCTGCAGGCCTGTCACACTCTGTCCAAGCAGTTGTAGGGAGAGGCTAGCCCGCAGAATGGGCCCTGTCTCAGGCTTCCCCACTCAATTCTTCCCTCCTCATCTACCGCCCTCCCCCCAGAGACAGAGATGCAAAGATCAGATATGGAGACATAGAGACATGCACACAGAGTCACTCAGAAGTGGAGAGACATTTACAGAGACAGAGACAGACATGTACAGAGATACACGAAGACACATATATGGAGATGCACACAAGCAGGTAGAGCTGGACTCACACAAGCACGCTATCAGAGAAAGATAGATATATATGGACAAAACCACATAGAGACACTTGTAGGGATACACAAGACATACAGATACAAGCACACAGATGGAGACATAGGTAGACACAGACACACAGAGTAGCATGCACACAGAGACATAGTCACCAGACACACAGTTACATGCACACATAGATGGACACACTACATAGATACAAATAAAGAGATGGCGATATATCCAGGCAAACTTACAATGCACGCAGAAATATAAACATGCAGAGACACAAGACACACAGACATTTATTTATAGGTGGAGGTGTGCACAGATATATAGACAGACATGTTTATGAGACACAAGCATAGACATATACACGAAGTTAGGAAGACGACAACATCCTTGGCTTCTCATGTCACATATGTGCACAGGATAGTGAGCAGACCAACCTTTGAGCCTCTGTCATCATATCTCACATCTAAGGCTTACACCTGGAGAGCACTGTTTGGAATGAGAAGCTAGGAACGAAGTCACTCTGTCTTTTCTCCGTAAAGTCACCTTTTCCAGAGTGCTACAGCTAGTGTCTTGAGGCACGACACAGCCCTGTCTGCTCTTCTTTGGGATGGTTTTGTGTTAGAACTGGGTCTGATGTTTGCATATGTTGTCCTTCCCTTCCCAGACCCCAGGCCTGGCACAGAGTTGTCTGAGTCCCGGCACCATGGCTTCCCTACCTTCTGTGGGTCACGCCGATTCAGCCGTGGACCTTAACTTGCTCCTCTCTTGCTGAGTGCTAGCAATGTCCAGAGAGGAAGCAGGACACCCCCATGTCTGCCTTCCCTGACTTCTAGGTGAATGGTAAGGGTTCTTGCTTTAAATGACAGTGGGACTCACAACTTTTTATAGTGTTGCACACACATCTTGTTTGGTCTCAGCTCCGACCTTCCCCGCTGATCATTTTGACACTGGGGATTTGATGTGAGGTCCAGAAGCCTGACCCTACTGGTCCTCTTTGGAGCGCCTGTTCTACATTACTACCTCTGCCAGCCCTTCCCCTCCTGTTTAATCTCCTGTAGCCTTCCTGCTTGCGGGACTGCTGATCTGAATTACGATGCTGTTACACAACACAGCCCTTACAAGGCAGCAACATCTAGTCACACGCTTCCCACGAAGGACCGGAGAAAACCAAGGCAGGGGCATGACGAGCGCTGGCCTAAAGTTAGGTGGGAGGGAAGTTGAGCCACTTGGGCGCTTCCAACATTCCTAGCCATGTTTGCAGAGCTAACAGACTCTAGTGCTGTATTGACCTTATTGGTACACGAGCTTGCCCTCTCCTACAGTGCACGAAGCTTGCATCACTCGACCTCGCTAACTAACGTCATGACTGGGTTTTTCAGTAGCACAGAACAACACCCATTTACAGAACACCTCTTGTGTCCGCGCAGCCCACCTAACTCTGGGGAGACATTGAGCCACTGCTTTCTTCCTTCCCTTATGTGTCTTCCCCATCCCCAAGTACTAGCAAGTGACAGAATGAAGATCTTCTTTTAATGTATACAGTGACTTTTGGGACTCCTATGACTTGATTTGTTTTTCTTTTGTATTTCCTGGACCAAGGGCCAAAGTTTAAATTGCATTGTTGAGCATCACAAGACTCCAAGTGGGATTCAAAGTTGGTAGGTTCTGAAGCCGATAACATTATAATGGTATTCCAGTAGATGGCAGCAAAGAGCCACCAAACAGAGTTGCCTTGTGCCTTGGCACAATTGATTTACAATTGTCATTACGGAGGGTCCATCCAGCCCCACAGAAAGCTTTGTGCCTAGCTAGGCTGTCCCCAGAGAGCAAAGGAGCCAGGTGTAGGAGTTTTCCTTCCAGTACAGCTAACTGGAACTAAGGGTTTAGTCCAGGGACCAGAACGATTTTTTAAAACAAAAAAATACATTTTTTTTTTTTTTGAGACGGCTCTGGCTGTTCTGGAATTCACTCTGTAGCCAATGTTGGCCTCGAACTCACAGAGTTCTCTGCCTCCTGAGTGCTGGGATTAAAGGCATGTGCCACCACGCCTGGCCACAAATATCTATTTTTGACTTATGCAAATGTATTCCTCCAGAGGTGAAAAGAGGGCAACTGATGCCCTGGAACTGGAGTCACAGGCAGATGTGAGCTGATGGATGTGGGTGCTGGGAACCGACCTGAGTCTTCTGCAACAGTAGTAAATACTGTCAATCGCTTTGTCGTGTCTCTATGTGTGACTGAAAATAACAGAAAATCACTTATTGTGACAGCTGAAGGTGATGCAAAAATCGAGTTTGTGTTCAGAAATTAAAGTTTTATTTCAACACAGTTGATTTTCCAGTTACCTTTCCTGCATCTACCATACAATGGCAAGGCTGAGAAATCATGGCAGATGCCGTATGAACGAACGCCTAAAGCATTTTCTCTCCTCTCTTTACAGAAATATGTTGCAAATCGCTGGGTCAGTTGCCAAGGACTTCTGTTGACTCCCAACTGTTGGGATATTTTTGGAGCACACTAAGGGTTGCTGGTGTACTGTGGGTCCCTGAGAACCCTGGGAGATTGCAGTGATGGATTCTCCTCCTTTAGTCCCTACCTGGAGAGCATCCTTGGGGATGGTGGGTTCTGTCAGTCGGGGGTCTGGCTCCAGGAACTGTGATTCCTTCCAAGGCTGTGTTCTTGCTCAAACCCCCCAAGAGTCTTGGTTCATGTAACTGACTTTTACCCTGGAATTAAAAGAATTCCTTTGACCTCTCAGATTCTTCTAGTGACAAGCTGAGCATCTCCTAATATTTTAACAGTGTCTAGAATTTCTGCCGAGCTGACGTTCATTAGAACATTACATAATATGTTTGTGTATGGAAATGTCACATGGTACTTCACAAACATGCAACATTTTATACGTTAATTAAAAAATCCCGCTGATTAAAAATTGTGTAAGGGACATACTTCATGGCATTCTAGATAACAGGTAATGAACTTAAAACAAGGGTTCACTGTATTCTGAGAACCTGTGCTTGCAACCCCTGGGCAGTGGTCCCAAGTTCTCCATAGAAGCATCCTCAACAGACCAACTCAGAAGAAGCTATTGTCTCCATAGCAGAATGATCGATAGCTTGTACTATGTTCTGGGATACATCCATAGCAATTGTTAACATTTCCATCTAATAGGACCTATGATTGTCCTCCTTTTCAAATGGTGTCCAGAATCCAGCTTCCTCCTCCTTCCTTTGCTGTTGTCCAGTTCAAAGACACTACCACCTTGCTACTAAAGAATACTAAAGAGCTTCTTAGCAGCTTGGCCTGTATTGGCTTCATCCAGCTGCAGCCTGCCCTCACCAGGACTGGGCTGATCACCTACGTACTCATGAACACATACTCTCCCTTTGCTCAGGATCTTGCAAGGTCTTAGACTTTCTGACAGCAAAGTCTGGAGACCTCAGTTGTCCGCACTACCTCTACTGCTCTCTGACCTCCAGACAAGCATCGAGAACATCACACTGTTGAATGCCTGTTTGGGACACTGCTCTTAGATACCCCCCTTCAATTCTTTGCTCAGATGTCATTTTCTTCTTGGGGGTCAATCTCCAATCTCCTTAATATTACAACTTGCCCTTTACACCTCCTGCTCTGTTTCTTATACTATGACTGAAAGATGTGATTTGTTTGCTAATCATTCATTGCTTCACTGCCTTTCACCATGGCTTGCGAGGTGTATGTCAGGTCTGTTCAGTTTACAAATCAGTTATCCCGAGGGGCTTAGGACAATGTCTGTCACATAACAAGTGCTCAACATGTATTTATTGAGGAAATAATGAAGTGACTTTTTTTTCAAGACAGGGTTTCTCTGTGTATCTCTGGCTGTCCTGGAACTCAGTTTGTAGACCAGGCTGGTCTCGAACTCACAGAGATCCGCCTACCCCTGCCTCTCTAAATGCTGGGATTAAAGGGGTGCATCACTACCGCCTGTCTTGAAGTGGCTTCTTAAGAGGCGAGACACAAGTTAACAAATTTTCTGAAAAGGTCTGGGTATTGTTTTTTTTTTTAAATTTAAAATGTATTTTTATTTACTTATGTTTATTTTTAAAGGTTTATTTATTATGTATACAGTTTTCCATCTGCATGTATGACTGCAGGCCAGAAGAAGGCACCAGATCTTGCTATAGAGGGTTGTGAGCCACCATGTGGTTGCTGGGAATTGAACTCAGGACCTCTGGAAGAGCAGTCAATGCTCCTAACCACTGAGCCATCTTTCCAGCCCTACTTAGGCATATTTTAAAATTTTAGTTTTTTGAGGATTTCATACATAGGTATCATATTTACATTATTTATTCTCCCTCTATTCCTTCAACTCCTCCTGGGTCCTCTGCACTTCCTCTTAAATTCAGGACCTTTTACTAATTATTACTGCCACACACACACAAATACAGTCTGCTGAGTCTATTTACTGTCATTGGTTTGTGTATGTGTTTAGGACTGCCCACTTGGGACTAACCCATCAGGCTCATCCCTGGAAAAGACTGATTTTCTCAGCAGCCATTAATTGCCTACAGCTCTTCATCTATGGGTGGGGCCTTTTGAGATTTCCTCTTCCACATTGACATGTCAACTGTTGTCGTCCTGTGTAAGTCTTGTTTAGGTGATTGTATTTTTGAGATTTCATGGGTACAGTTCCCCTATCATAATAGAGGACCCTATCTCACAGCAGAAGTCTCGGTCCTCTGGCTCTTACAACACTCATCCCCACTCTTTCCATGATAACCCCTGAGCCTTAGGTATAGGGGCTGTGTTACAGATGTATCAGTTGGTGTTGACTGTTCCAGTCCGTTGCTCTCTATATTTTGACCACTGTGGCTTCTGTGATGATCTCTGTAAGCTTCTTTGGTGAGGGGTAAGGGCTACACTTACATGTGGTTGTGAGGATAGTTATTGCGCAGTCAGGAAAATTGGTTTTGGAGAGTGTCAGCATATATTCTCCTCTAAGGTCCATGAACTCACCAGCCACAGACAGGTAGCTGGCTGGATTTATAGCACCAGGCATGAGTTCCCCCTTACTGAGTGGGTCAGAAGTCCAATTAGATGGTTGTTGCCTGCCCCAGGATGTAAGTACCACTACTGCATCCTTGGGCATCTCTTGCCATGCTGGTCACTGTGGTTTGTAGGTGCTGAGGTTGGTTGGGCTATTGATTGCTTTTCTTCCTTGGCAGCTAACACAGCACCCTCTGATACTTTGAGATCTAGTCCTTAAGGAGGAGACATCTAGATTAGTTCCTGCTTGAATCCTCCAAGTCCTGCATTGGGCATTTGTGGAGTCCTCAGTAACAGGCTCTGAGCATCGAGCTCTGGGAAGCAACCAAGGGCAATGGCAGAAGCTCATTCTATTTTGAGAGTCTCTTTGACCCTCCTGGTCAACATCTTGAAGAAATGTTTCCCATGCCTGGTACTAGGGCTTTTGCTAGATAGTCTATGGCTCTTGGGGGTGCCATTATTAGCCCAAGTGGCCTAGGTTCACTCAAACTATACACATATTCTGTGTGCATGTGTGTTCCCACACTCATAGATTTTACATATAGATATGCATATATTTTAAGTAAACATAAAATAATGTTTCTCTGTGGCTTTTTCAGGCTGGGTATTGTTTTAATTCCTGGCTGGCATCCTTGAGCTGGCATATTTAAGTGAGAGACAAACTTTACCTAATGGGTTCTCTTATCAGTGCAATAAGCTAAGAATCACTCGGCAGGGTGGCGTTGGGAAAGTCCCTTGTGAAAGGAACCCGGCAGCTCTGTAAATGCCACTCGTTTTGAGTGTAGCTGTAGTGAAATCATGGTAAAGACTCTGCTCTTCAGAACTGGAAAACCGTTGGCAACTTGGTGTGGATAGCTTCAAGAACTGGGTTAAAGACCACAGTACTTTGGGTTGGTTTATTTCATTAAACCAGCCTACTTCAGCATGACAACCATGACAAGTATAATATTTTGGCCTATTTCATTTAATTTGGCACACCAAATGGAAGTAATATTATTTTCTGTGTGACAGAGTATATGAGCATATAACTCGCATGGTTGGAATAGAGACATTTACTGTGAATTTGAACTTTGATACTGCAGACTCAGATCATGCTATATTCTGTGGCTTACCCATGGCTAGTAAATATCCTACTGCTTACAAGTGACAGATACGCTTGATAGGTATGAGCGTGTTAGTGGCAATGTCTATTATCTCCTCTTTAGAAACTTATGGAAAGAGGACCCCAAATCAACTGTCAAATGACTGTATGGCAGGGTTGGGGGATTTTCAAGATGGTGAGGATGTTTGAGGCGGGTCTCTTGTCAAGTTTTTCCAGAGGACGCCATGGCCACCGCAGTGGAGACCCTTTCTGGCAGTGTGTAGCAGTCTCCTGTCTTGCTAAACCATCGCATTTGGCACAAACTCCCGAAGGCTAGCAGGTTTCTCAGTCTCTTTCAACTAAATTCGATGATGCCATCCTTCCTGCCAACCTGCTGTTAATTTGCCTCCCCCTGATTCATCTTTAGTGGCTTCCCATTTCTTTCAGGATAGACTCCAAGCAATTCCCCATCTGGCAGAGCATACCTGAGGTTCTTCCTTCCTCACGCATATCCTTTGTTTTCGTCTTGGTCCTGGTATGAGAATGGGTTTCCTCAAGGGAGACTGCTGTGTCTTGGGGCTCCAGAGTTGCAGGGTCAGGTGTATCTTGGGAAATTGCTTTACCTTGGTGTCCTATGGTTCTACTCTTTCCTCTTCTTCCCCTTCAGTGAAGTGATGAGCAGGGAGGGACAGCAAAGTTACTAAACTAGTGTGGGCCTTGCAAACACAGCAGAGAGCAGAGTCTCAGGTGGGGCAATCCTCAATAAACAGCCAGGTCCTTACTTGGATGGTCCATCATTAGATCCATCATTGATGATTCCATCATTAGGAATCTTAGGGGCTCTTTCTTTTATCCTTGTAGAAGAGACACTACTGTAATTAATACATAGCCTCTAAGTTCTTCCAACAGACTATGCTGCAGTTTGGGTCTCAAATATCCTCAAAGGCCACATGTCAAAGACTTGGTCCCCAGCTCATTGTGCTCTCATGAAGTGGATGCTACTAGAAAAAAAAAAAAACAGGCTTTTGTGGAGCATGCCCAAAGAGGACATTGGGATACTGGCCCTTCCCCTTCCTCTCTCTTTCTTTCTGCCCATCACAAAGTGAAAAGCTTTCTTTGCTGCATGTATTGGCCATGAGAGACTCTGCAACCCCAGCCCAGACTTGACCCAGAGGCAATGGGCCAAATCAAATGCCTATGGGCTGAAAGTGAAGAATCCGTGAATTCACATTAGTTGATTATTTAGGTTGACTTGTCATAGCAGTGGGACCTGACATGGCTACTAAAAAGTTATTGCCTTTAAAGGAATTGTTAATGTCTGTTATTTGCACTGTTTCAGAAACATCAGAGCAAAGAAACAAAAAACCCAAACCACAAAAAATAAACCTAAGAAACTCCCTGCCCCCAAAGAAAAAGAAAACTGGCCGCATGTGTCCTATTGATTTAGATATCCATGGTCCACTTCAGGAAAAAGAACTCTGAGAAGAGAAAATTATACAGGTTAATTTCATTCAAAAACAAAGATGTGAGGATCTCAGTTAATACTGAGCAAATCAAATAAGCAATTCTTTAAAGAGCCGCATAGTAATGGAGAACTGTTCGCCTAAGCCATGTAACTACTGCCCGCAAAAGACAACCTGATGATGTTGGCTGCAAGTGGAAACAAAGTAGAGAAGAGCCTGCTGAGTGGAGGTGAGAGCCTGTGTGGAGACAGGCACCAAAGGAGGTATGGCAGTGAGTAGGTTTGACTAAATAGGTTTGGATCTGAGGCCTGTTCCACAGGAGAGAATTCGTGCCTGAACATGGCTGGGAGATCATCGGCCCTACTACTATTGTCTTACTAAATGGACATGTTTTCAAGCTGCCTTCTAAATCTTGATGCTTACACACATGCATTAGTGCTGCTTAAGCTAGGCCAGAGAGCTTCTCCCTGGAGTGGGTGGCAGTCAGTGCAGAGAGGCCAGAGTGCAGAGAGGAAGTGAATCCTGAGTGTTCAACCCTGAATGGGACATCTGTATTAACACACCCCACCCAAGACTCAGGGAACACTTAGGAAGAGAGGGCAGAAAGAATAAAAGAGCCAAAGAATGGGGAGGAGACTGTGACATGCTGTCCTCTGGACATCAGGTGGCCATTGCACTTGGGAGCCCACTCTAACCGTGGCTATCTGCGGAAGACCTGAACAAGATCAGCTGATATTCTAGCTGGCGGCGCTAATTGGACAGAGTGGAGGAAGAAGAAGAGGAGGACATGGATTGGAAAGAAGGACGTTATCAAAGAATTAATACAAGATGTTCTACTAAAGAAAGGAAAATGTATCGAGAAATTACAAAATCTTTCCCTGAAAGTTCCATTACTGAAGGAAGTGCTTGGCAAAGTAACCCAGAACTACTAAACAGTTGCGCCCATAACCCTTCAATAACCCCAGAAGGCAAATTCTAAGAGAGCCTGCCCTGATCAGATATGAAACATCTCCCTCTGTCTTCATCTAATTGTCTTGGGCATTCTAAAGATAAAGGCACAGGGCTAGGAGTGGGCTAGGGATAGAGCTCAGGGAGGCATTATTTGCCTTGCAGGTACAAATCCTGTGGCTCATTCTCCAGTACCATCAAAAGCAAACAAAACATAAAAGCACACGGTATAGCCAATGACTCACTCAGCGCTTGGGACTAAACATGACGACCTGGGTAGGTCCCCAGAACCCTCATAGCTGAAGGAGAGAGCTGACTCCCACAAGTTGTCCCTATCCTACACTCCTTCTCTACCCCCATGTTATCACCCTTACCTCTCCATGTTTCCTCCCACTTTGCGCACAAGAACGCACATACAAATCCATACGAACTTTCAGTCCAGGGCAGAAGTGGAGTCGAAGTTTCCCAGGATTCCGGAGAGGTAGGCGCTGATGGCTCCGAGCCTCAGGTAAGGGCGGGAGACCTCTCGTTCCCTATGGAAAAGGGCAGCAGGGTCCCGATCTGTCAACACACACAGCCACACTTCAATCTTGCTCATGATGTGGAGTAACTAGAGGAGTCATACAAACAAGGTTTTAATCATAGCGTAAGTTATTAATTTAAACCAGACAAAATGCTCTCGGGAATTCTTCATTCCGTGAAGGGGCTTTTATAAACGTTCTTGATGTTTCACCTAATTCTCCCATGTTTACTTTCATCGAGAGATTGCAATATTTTATAATTCAGACTTTTCCACCTTTGGAAACAAACCAGACTTGGATAAAAAATGTTTTGTCAGGATTTTAGGAGAATTTAGTCAGCTGGGTAGCTTATGAAATCAGGATGGGGAAGGCCGATGTGAGGGGAGCAATTTTGAGGAACGTTAGCGTGTGGCCTCCTGACCCCCTCTTAGTTCCAGTGAGGACACAGCCTTCTGAACCCCATCCTCAGCTTGAGTCCCCTGGAGCCATCAGCCTGGCTCTTCAACACTTGGCATCCAAGCGCTTGGTTGAAAAGTGATCTCACGACACCAGCTAGTCAAGCTGGACACTTAATTCAATCAGTACATGCTCCTCGCTGACCACCTTCACGCACATGACAAGGGTGCTGTAGCCGACACAGTTATCTATTATCTAATGACTG